>QRDG01000310.1:0-137226 GCA_012064385.1 Puccinellia tenuiflora | reverse complement strand
GAGCCTACTTGGTCCCTCTCCGCGGATTTCTTCCTCATTTTTGCCGCCAGGCCCAAGACGCAGACGCCTCCGGGCTCCTCTCACGCGACGACGCCGCCAGGCTGCCAAAATCTGGCCGCCGCCGCCGCCGTCGCTCGCGTCCCTCTTCCTCGCCGCCGTCCCCCGCGCGCTCCGCCTAAGGTACGGCCCTCTCAAACTCTAGATCGGCGCGGCGGTGGTCCGATGGCACGAACCCTAGCTAGAATCGGCGGCGGCGGTGGTCCGGTGACCTTAAATCGGCGGCGGGGACAGTTCGTAGATAGGAAATAAACTTCATTACATTTACTTAGGGGGGGAGGGGGAGGTCCTAGCTAGTCCTCGTCGCCCTCCTCGTCGGAGAGGACGACGTACGGTGGTGCCTCCCACAGATGCGCAGGCGGCTGCGCCGGCGGCTGCTGCTGCTGCTCCATGGGGACGTCCCGCGGCGGCGTCCCTGGCTCCTCCAGGATGGCGTCCTGGGGCTCCTCCGGCGGCAGCTGGGGCACAGTCGTGAATACCCACGACTGCCCGAACAGCTCCGGTGGGAATCTCACCGGCTCCTCGTACTCCTCCTCCGGCGGGTCGTAGGCCTCCTCCTCCTGGGCGAGGGCCTGCAGCCAGGCCAGCCCCGGCTGTCCCTGTGGCGGAGGCGGGGGTGGAGGCGGTCCCTGCGGCGGCAGACCGTGCGGCGGCGGCGGCGGCAGTGCGTCCTGCACCACCATCTCCCAGCGGCGGCGCTCGTCGTCGACGAAGGCCTGCCGGGACGCCGCCATGGCTGCCTTCATGGCGTCGTCGACGTCGTCGTCCTCGTCCATGGGGGCGGCCTCGCCGTCGGAGTCGACCTCCAACCATTGGTCGAGGTCGTCCATCCCCTCCGGGAGCGCCGGGTACTCCGTGCGCTCCACCGGCGGCACCGGGGCCGGCGCGAAGTAGCTCCGGCGGCGCTCGTCGTGCTCCTCCCGGAACCATTGGTCCCAGTAGGGGGAGCCCGGCGCGTACGCCGGGTCGTCGAGGAGGTGATTGGGGAGGAGGCTGCGCCGGCGTGCGATCTCCACCGCCCTGGCCGTGGGGTCGGTCGGGATCGGCGGCACCGGAATCCGTTGCGGATTCAGGTGCCAGTTGTCCGGGAGGTGGACGTCCGACCAGCGCACCGGGACGGCGTTCTCCCAGTGCCACTGCGCCTCCTCCACCCGGACGTACCGGCGGTAGCGCTTCTTCTTGGCGGCCGGCCCGCCGGCCTGCGGACCGGCACGACGCGGGTCCGCGCCGACGATGCGCACTCCGCGCGGCGCCGACGATGGTGGTGGTGGAGGAGGAGCAAGGGGAGGCAGTCCAGCGCCCCGGCGACGGCCGGAGCGGCCAGAGCCCGAGCCGCTGGACTCGGACTGGTGCTTGCCGCCTGGCCACCACCGCTTCGACATTGCTCCGGCTCCGGCGAGGGCGAGGGCTAGGACTAGGGCTAGGGCACGTTCGATGGAGTGTGGGGAGGGCGGCGGGGCTGTGTGAGGTCGCCATCGCGCACGGCCGGGGTTTAAAAAGGACGGGGGCCGCGTCCACCGTGGCCAGCATTGACTGCGGGACGGGAAGCCGAGGAGGCCGTCCAGTCGCTGGCAGGTGGGCCAGGAGCATTGACTGCGGGGCTCGGACGGTTGGGTGGCGGGGGAGACGAGGGAACGTGGCGGCCGGGTGGCGGTTCCCACGCGCGACGTGGCCGAGTGGGCTGACCGCGCGGCGGTTGGGTGGCGGGGTGGCCGGGTCGCTGGCTGGTGGGCCAGCCTTGACCACGCGCTACTGGCCAGTGGGTGGACGCGGGGGCTGGATTTTTCTAAGGGACCAGCCGCTACTGGCCAGGTGCCGGGCCACATATTTTTTAAAGGACCAGGGGGCTGATTTTTCTAAAGGACCAGCCGCTACGTACTGGCCAGGTGCCTGGCCCTATTTTTTTTTTCAGGACCAAGGGCTGTCATTATTTTGGGGTGTCATTTTATGTGTAATTCTATGTCAAAAAAATTACAAACACATATAATTGATTGCAGGTACATTGAGCTATGGCGGACATTCCCTTAATTATTGACGAGGAGCATGAAGATAAAATGCAACGAATAATCTATGCGAGTGCCCGTGAAGAAGATTATTCCGGAGGACAAGGCGGTGGAGATGATGATGGACAACAAGGCGGTGGAGAAGATGATGGACGACAAGGCGATGAAGATGATGATTTCAGCTCACAATTTCTGAACGACTGCGGTGAGGGACTTCTGTTTGACGATGAAGCGCCCTTAACGACAAACTCCGGCGAGGTATATACATATATTATATAGGCTGACAATTGATCGATCGATCATGTATATATATGCATTTGTTAATTGCACGTGTTAATTAACGATTCATTTTCCAGCCCTCTGGATCGAGCAAATCTGTAAATAATGTTCCTCCTCGAGGCCTGACGAAGAGGATGGCCAGCGATGCTCCGAGGCTAACGATAGAGGAAGTTTCTCAGAGTGGCGAACCGCTGGCACCCATAGCGACCTGTCGTAAATTTGTAAATCAAGCTGGAGTCATTGTTAGGGACATTCTCCCGATCACCATTGCAGAATGGCATAAGCCGAAGGGTGTGGATGAGGATGATGCTTGTTATGTCCATGATCATACGAAAGAATTGCTTTTCGATACGCTCATGATACATTTCAACATACCAGAAGGCAAGACGGAGAAAGTGAAGGAGTGGACTCTTAAGAAGATGGCCACACAATTCCAGAGCTGGAAGAAAACACTATGGAGAAAGTATGAAGATGAAGATCCAGCTAATTTCACCGGAGCACTCGAGAAGATAAAACATTCCTGGCCCGCATTCAAGGCGTACAAGAATTCCTCTACTGCCGTGGCTCGATCGGTCGTAAATAAGAGAAATGCTGGGAAGAAGGAATACCACCATAGGTTGGGTACAGGTGGCTACAAGTCTGCCATTCCCAAATGGTTAGCCTTTGAAGCGGAACTGGTTGCTAAAGGGATCACTCCACAGACTTTGAACTGGCCCGAGAGGGCCAAGTTTTGGTTGTTCGCGCATGGCGCAGTGTTGGACCCAGAGACGGGGTTGATTGTTGCAAAGGGAAAATGGAAGAAAAAGGTTGAAACAATCGTTCCGTTGCTTATTGACGCAATAGATAAAGTTCGAAAGGGAGAGTACCATCCCGAGAGAGAGAACGACGAGCTGACACTCGCACTGGGGAATCCCGAACACAACGGACGATTACGAGGCTTTCCCGGCGGTACCAACTTGAAGGAAGGGTTTCCGGACTGTGCTGACAGTTATAGAAGCCGTGGGAGAAAGAAGCAGAAGGAGTTAGACCGTTTATCAGAATTGGAGCGCATGGTTTCCGGACTGCGCTGTCAGATTGACTCAATCAGCCAGCACCGGGCACCTGATCAACAGCAGCAACAAGTCGACGTCGTCCAAGAACCGCGAAGAAGCAGCGTGGGTTCCACGCCGCTACAAGTATCTGCCGCAATAATAGAACAGCCGGCGGCTCACTACCCCGTGGATGATATCACGGAGAAGACGGAGTGTGAGCTTCATATGTTAATGAAGAACATATCCTTCAAGGTGGCGGTCGGCTATGCGTTACCAAACGAACCTGGAGCAAGCTACCATCTTGGTCAGATTCCAGCTGGCTATGCTCGTGTCGGGGTGGATGCTATTATACCGGGATTTGAGGCACTTGAGCTTGACTATCCTGGAGGTGACGATGAGACGACACTGGGACAAGTCAAGCACGGTTTCGTTCTATGGAACAAGAAATACATCGTGCTTCCAGGCTCAGCACCAAGGCCACCGACTCCTCCAAGTAGAAGTCCACCACCTACAAGTCCACCCTTCCTACCCCAGAGGGACCCCAGCGCGAGTCCGTCTCCATCTCCAGCTACACCAGTACGGTCTCCATCTCCAGCTACACCAGCACGGTCTCCATCTCCAGAGCCAGTCCAGCGGTCTCCATCTCCAGAGCCAGTCCAGCGGTCTCCGCCTTATAAGTGGTTTGATGCGAAGAGGGCCGTTAATGGTTCGCCTCCTAAGAAGAGACAGAAAAAGCCGCGAAAAGTGAAGACTCCTGAGAAGTTACCTTACGAGAGGACTGTCGAGGAATCCGAAGCCATCAGGAGGGCCGAGGTTAAAGCCCATTTTACAAAGAAACCGCCCCCGGAAGAACTACCCAGCATCAAAGGGCTTCCTCGTGACAAACTACATCACACTATTAGGTGCTTATACAACCCTCCACCAAGGCCGTCATCAGACTATGAGCGCTCTATTGAAAAGTCATACGACTCGGTGTTGGAGAACCGGAAATGCGGGAAACAGATAGCCCAGCTGGGACAACAAGCTACGCAATCGCTCCCTCCGCTTAAGGTACTTACCGACAAAGACGCCCACCGTATGGTACCTCAGGGAAGTGTCCGCCACTTCCCTGAGGAACCTTATAGGGTGCCTTATCGATATGTTCAAGGCAAGTCTTTGGTCACAACTGAGGTGGCCAAGTTACTACCAACAAGGATGCGTCAGTTGAATTCATGGTACATGAAAGTCGCAAAGAAAGGTATAATAGGTATCATGGCAAAAGTTAGAAAGGAGGAACACTTCTACGATGACTACGGTGTGCAAATTGATTTCTCCGAACTTTTCCAATTATACAATGGTTTACCCCTCGATAAAGCAATCATCAGTATCTTTTGTCTGTAAGTTATTTATTTTTGTAATTTAATTAAGTCTTTATATATATATAGCTCACAGCACATTCTAATTTTGGTACGCTATTTGTGCAGAAAGAAGATGATCGACTACAAAAGGGAAATAATAAAACCGGTGGAGATTGGTTTCATGGACCCTAATGTTATTCATGAAGTGAGCATAAGGAAGAAACCACAAGTTGTAAAGGGAGTAATGATAGAGGCTTTCAAGCGACACCAAGACAAAAAAGAAATATTTCTTCCTTACAACTTCAGGTAAGTGTTACTAATTGCTTGTACACATTCTATTTTTGCTCACCCGGTATCTTAAGTCTAATTGATGAGTTATATGCGCATGCCTCTGTATGTAAATTTGCAGCTACCACTTTATTCTCGTGGTCATTAGATATCACCAGGGAATAATTGAAGTCTACGACTCATTAAGGAGAGACCCTAGAGAGTACAAGAGCTTGTTTGATGTCATGAAAGAGTAATTTAAATTCTTATCACATTACTATACCGACCTCTCGTTCATTCATTTCGTGATATCAAGTAATTAATTAATAACAGATGTTTTGTTCTTTCTTTGTCGAGTAGAGCATGGCAGACATTCGTCAAGGAAGTACCCGGTAAATGGCACGAGAAGCTGGTATGGACTCTGAACCAAGTAAGTAGTACTATACCTATATCCATGAATTAATGTAGTTTGCAATACCATTACCAAACTTAATGTGTTGAATTCTATTCTCGAACAGTGGTGTCTGGAACAGCCAGAAGGGACCCTCTTATGTGGGTACTACGTTTGCGAGTACATTCATAGGATGACTTATGAAAAATTCGAAAATCGAAAAACGCAGAGGTACGTAATTATACNGTTGAATTCTATTCTCGAACAGTGGTGTCTGGAACAGCCAAAAGGGACCCTCTTATGTGGGTACTACGTTTGCGAGTACATTCATAGGATGACTTATGAAAAATTCGAAAATCGAAGAAACGCAGAGGTACGTAATTAACATTGTTCACAAGTTTTTTTGACAAAATAATATGCTATCAATTGTGTGGAGTTTCATTCATAATTGTTTAATTTTCTCCTTCTTTTAAAGATTGTAAGGAAGCGGGCCGGCCTCCTACCAGATGACCGTATAAGAGCAATTGGGGAGGAGCTGGCGGGATTCTTCTTGATGATGTCATACCTGAAAATTCAGAGCACTATTATCTACATATATAAATGTACTATGATTTCATGCATGTATAATTAATGCATTTGAGTACTTTGTGTACGGAAACGTGACGACAAATTCATGTGTTACAATTAATTTGTAAGTGTGTTATATATATGCATCAACGTGTGATCATAGTACAATAATTTATATCGACGTATCGACGTGTTTCCGAAACTATCCAAAACCCCAGCACTAAACACATTACACACAAGACACGACACCCGGTCCGTGCAATTCTGAAAAAAATTATAAAAGAAAAAAAAGGCCTAACGGTAGTCCCGGTCCGTAACACGGACCGGGACTAAAGACATCCAGCCCGCGGGCTCGCCCGTGGCCACGTGGGAGGCACTCTAATCCCGTTCGTAGCCAACCGGGACTATAGGGGGGGGGGGGGCTCTAGTCCCGATTTGGTAGTCCGGGTTGCCCAGCCGGGACTAGAGGCCGTCTGGAACCGGGACTACTGCCCCGTTTTCCACTAGTGCAGACGCCGGACCGAGACAAGTCACCGGTGAATAGTACCATGCTGGCCGTTAGATTAAAAATAGATGGGTAAGATTTAACTACTGTAGCCGACCACCCGTAGCATATGTACTGTACCCGGGGTGTGGCATGTACTGTACCTCTCCCCACTCACCGCCTCGAAACGCACCCCCCATATTTTATTTTATTTTTGCAATTTCAAATTTTCAAATGAAAATAATATAAACTCATAGTCTATGCCACACAAATTCGAAGTCTCGGGCACACAAATTCATAGTCTAGGCCATCACAAAACGAAGGCGCACGGCACATGGAAGGAAAATCAGGCGGTGTCGATGTTGGTGGCGCCGAGGAATCCCACACCGGGGGAGTCGTCACCATTGGTCTCGCCAAGGATGTCGCCGTGGGTGCCGCCCACCTGGGGCCATGAGTGTGATACATCGTAAACATATCTACTTTTGCAAACACTTTTGCTATTGTTTTACCTCTAATTGCATGATTTGAACGGAACTAACACGGGCTCACGCTGTTTTTTTTAGCAGAATTGCATTTGGTGTCTTGTTTTTGTGCAGCAATAAGTTTCGGGAAAAATTCCAGAAAAAATAGAAAACAAAGTTTTGAAGGAAAAGAACCATGAAGCCAGGAGGTCTCGCTGAGGAGCCACCCCAGGAGCAGGGGCGGCCTTCACCAGCGGGTGGGCCCTGGGCTGCGGCCCCAGGCCGCCCCTGGCCCCTGGAGGTCGCCTCCCGACACCCTTTCGGATATATGCTCCTCCTGATCAGGCTGGGAGTTCGGGATTTCCCGAATTTTCGGGGCATAAATTTCGGGGAAAAAATAGTTCGGGTTTTCAAAAAATGACACCCGAAAATCACTCCAAAAATCTGTTTACCGAAAATTCAGCTTCAGGTTCGAGTTTGGAAAATCCTGAATATCCCGACTTGCAGATCAATTAAGAAAATTCAGGTTTTCGACAGCTGCTCAACACCTCAGCCAGAGGAGGCCGACATGCGGGGAAGAAGTCGACGCCGGAGAGGAGCTAGTCAAAGATGCCGAATAGATAGTTGGATAAAAGGGAGGTGGTCAGCGCGGTGCTGCCCCTTGCTGCCCTCCTCGCTCCATGGCGCGGCCTCGCGTCGCGCCCATCTCAAGCGGTGGTGTTGCGATGCAATGGACGGATATGGAGGCGGTCGGCCGCGTTGCAAGCAGTGCTGACGGCCAGCTCGGGAGATCTGGGAGTGGGAGGTAGAGCCGTATAGGTGCCGGCTTGCAGCTATGCGTCGTGCAAACTACAGAGTATGTAGCGCTGCCGTGAGCATGTTGTGCACTAATGACGCTGCCGCTGCAGAGTAGGTGAGTTATGTTTGGGAAGAGGAGAGCGACCGTGTTGGGAATGGTATGCACTAATGCAGTCAGTTTTCCATATTGGGCTGGGATAAAATTGCAATGTTTCTATTGGGCATGGGCTGCACTAATATTACCAAGCTTCGTTTTTAGTTCGGAATATTCGGGTTGTTCGGGTAATGAGAGTAAAATCCCGAATTTCTCAAAATAATTTCGGGATTTCAGAACAGTTTCCCGAGAAAGCGATCGAGATTTGGGGATCGGGTTCGGGTTATTCGGGTTTCGGGTTCGGGAATCGGGAAATATGCCCAGCCTGACCTCCTGACCTAGAACTTCGACCCTCCGGACGATTTTTCCAAAAATGCTTCGGAGCTCCGCCGCCACCTTGAAACCCAAATTCGGGGACCAGAATCATTATTCCTGGACCCTGTCGGAGTGGAGATCGCCGCCGTCGTCACCGCCAACGCCTCTCCATCAACCATCCATGATCCCTCCATCCATGTGTGAGTAATTCCCTGTTGTAAGCAAGGGGATGGTAGGGATTGGATGAGATTGCTCATGTAATAGCTTGTCAGATTGTTAGGGCATGATGCCTACTATCTATAGTTTGTGTTAATGATCGTTGTTGCAACTAGTTGTGTTCATTGCTTGTCACTAAGCCTTGAGTGTCATGATTTTCATATCTGAACATGTTATGTTTTCATGAATATAATTGATGCTTTGGATCTTATCTATTAGTTGTATGCACCTGTTATTGTCCGGAACCGGAGACCCCAAAGTGACATATTGGGATATCAAAGGGAATGGATTGTGCTTGAGGATTACATGTATTCACTGTGTGTTAATATTTTGCTCCGGTGCTCTATTAAAAGTAGCATCTTAATTGCCATTAGTTCCATGATTGGCCCCGCTGAAATGGGATGGTTGGACAAAATATGTCGTGCAAGTTCTTACTGCAACCACATACGGCTAAATTAGGAATACATGTAACATCTCCAAATTTCTGAGTTTCAGTATCAAGAAACAAAATGGCATCCACAGGGAAGAGGTAAGTTTTTATAATCCACTGTGTAATGATATCGATAGAATATCATGGAAATTTATCCCAGCACAGCACACATGGTAGGAACAACACAACAACAGATAAAGCTCCCTGAATGGACTGGTATCAATCATTCTGAAGACTAGTATTTAGTTAGAAGAACCTGTAATCAATGTCAGCGTTGCAAGACAATATCCAGACATTCTACCCTGAGAAAACAGTGAAACTTGATTTCTGCAGTTCCACGACATGGAAAACTGGATTTCAGCGTGAACCAAAACTTCAATCCTAGCTAACTGAAACAGCTAAATGTCGGAGTTCTCTCAACCAACGACAGTTTTACAAAATAGAAAGGGATCATCATCCCTTCTAAATCCCCGTCAGCTATAAAATCTGGGACGAACTGCGATGGTTTCGAAGAGGCAGATCTGTGGCACGGTCGCTCATCAGAGTACTTGTTCGGCGACTGCTGCTGCCCCTGCAACCGCGTTCACATCTGGGTATATTAACTCATTATCCACTGCAGCCATAGATGAAAAGCAAGATACAGTTAGGCACGGCCTGGTATAATACCAAGTAGCACTGCAGCCATAATACGGTAGTAAAACACCCGACAAAAGCAGGTACTAGAAAAGAATTCAGAGCAGTATAGAAACCTGAAGCTCACTCCCTGATCCCCAACAGCAGGTTACATTTCATAAGAAAAACAGAAGGTTATGTGGAACAAGTTTCATTGCATATGTACATAGTACATGTTTTGAACTAGTTTCAGATCATGTACTGCTTTTTTAGTGCATCTCACTAGTTTCAGGTGATACGCAAATATTCTTCAGGTAAGCTGCCAGCTCTCAAACAGATCGTAGGCATACAGTCTGAAATATTACAGTACCAATATTAAACTAAGCCAACAAAATTAAGCTATCACCTGATACTACTAAGCATATATTCACTACAGTTTCTTCAAATAAGTCAAGAGAAGTATCAACAGTTATTTACTTCTGCTATTCTATAACATTCCTAGACCTCTAAATTCTAAAAAGGAAACATAGTAGTGCATTTAAAATTATTTTGTATACTTTTGTGCATTTTAAGCAATTTCACTCAGGGTAAAACCAGCACGAATAAGAAGAAAAAGGAAAAATTGAGTATTATCAACAATTTCAAGCACAAGAAGACACAGCCCACAGCAAATTCAGAAGTACACAAACAAACTAATAAATGATACTGCTAGTACTAGGCACATATTCTCTACAGTTTCTTCAGATAAATCCAGAGAAATATCGCATTCAGTTATTTTTGTTTATCCGTAAGATTCCTCAAAGAAAATTAGCAGTGCATTTTACTCCTTTTTTTTTTTACTTCGGTGAAGTTTGAAAATTTCACTCAGACTAAGCAGGGTGGTAAAAATCCATAAAATAACAGGTAGTAAAATTCCGTAAAATAGCAAGTAGTAGGGAAGAATGCTGAACAATATAGAAAACTTAAGCAGAAGGTTATCTGGAACAAGTTGCATTGTATATGTACATACTACATGTTTTAAACTAGTTTCAGACCATCTAGTCCTATAGTCACTAGTTTCAGGTGATCCATAACATTCTTCAGAATGTTAAATCCCAACTCTTAAACAAATGTAGGTATACAGTCTGAATATCACAGTGCCAATCTTAAACTAAGCCGACAAAATCAAGCTAACACATGATACTACTAGGCCTATATTATCTACAATTTCTTCAGATAACTGAGATAAGTCCAGAGAAATATCACATTCAGTTCCTGATTCTCCATAACATTCATCAGAGAAACATACTAGTGAATTTTACATTGCTTTTCTATAATTTCGTGCACCGTCAACAATTCCACTCAGGCTAATAAAGACACGAATAAATAGAAAAGGGGCTCAAGAGACAGCATTATCAACAATTTCTAAACTCAGAACTGCAAAAAGGTATTAACAGCCCCAGACCCCACATACAATTCAGAAGTAGAGAAACAACGTCACCCTAGCACACTGACCTGCTGTGTTGCGCCAGACAAGCACGATGTCCAGCGGCTCCCGGCTGCGAGGCAGCTGGTTGACAACCAGAGGGCTCAGCTGCCCATTGCGACCCGCGCGGACGCAGAGAGTGTAATTGCCCACATCCCTCATCTCGGGATGTTCTGCATACCGCGGCACCTGGTTCACCAGCCACCTCTTCAGGTCGACCGCGTCCCTCCCGCGGTACAGTGTCGAGTCCAAGGCCCTGGTCGAGTCCCATTCGAAGTTGCTGAAGGGGCCGTTGACGACCCGCCACTGGATCTTCCGCTCCGACGTGCAGTGGTAGGACAGTATCGGGCAGACGCGGGCGAAGAGCGACTGCAAACCATCACAAATTCGAGCAATGCACGCTTGTCAACTAGCAATCTGAACGAGTTTAGCAGATGTGATTGCAAAAAATGATGCTGCGATTGATTGATTCTTGGACACGTGCAAGCTCAGACTCATGTGTTCCAGTTCGATACGAAATATAAGAGCATAAATTCAGCGGAATTTCGATGTTGAAGTTTCTGGCAAGAAACGGTGCCAGAGAATTCCGCCAGACAGAACTCGGACTCAAGAAGCACATGCTCCAGAAGACGAAATCGAGGAAGGCAGGGGACGAGGAACTCACCTCAGGCGGCGGTATCGGGGGGTCCGGCCTGCCTGCCCTGGGAACGCGCTCCACCACCCACTTGGTCGCCGTGCAGAGGCAGCCGCCGTCGGAGACGTAGAGTCCGGAGAGGAGGCACCTGCGGAGGTAGCGCCCGGTCGCGTCCTGCAGCCGGAAGGCGCCCTGGCGTCTGGTCGCGACGGCCCGCCACATGATGGCCGGGACCTCCTGCCAGTCGTAGTCGCGCTGCTTGGCGGCGAGGCAGGGGGACGGGCAGAGGGAGCCGCGCGGGCTGGCGTCGGCGGCGCCGAGGTAGCGGCCGTAGGCGCCGCGGAGGAGGACGCAGGGGATGGACCCCTCGGAGTAGACGAGCGGCGTCACGGCCCACACCGCGTGGTGCGACTCGCGGCGACGGTCGAGGCGGACGGAGCGCCCGTCGTCGGCGGCGTGCAGGTACGCGCAGCCGCTGCGCAGCCGCACGAAGTCCACGCCCTCGAAGTCGAACACCTCCATCGCCTGCTGCTGCTGCTGCTGGCTCAAAGGTTCGGCCGACATCGTCTGGTGCTGGAGACGGAGGCGGTTCTCTCCTCGCTCGCTCGCTCGGCTTCTTGGTTTCTTGGCGTTGCGAGGAGCAGAGTTTGTTACAACGGTTTTCCTTCGGGCGCCGAGGAGGAGGGTCGTCCTTTTAAAGGTGTCGCTCCGAAGCGCTGACTGGTGGGGCCACCATCCTGTCAGTCCCACTCATCAAACAAACTTCACTGACGTGTGGGCCACCAATCTGTCAATGGACTGGGAGCTTGTGGGATTCTGTAACCGCCTTCCTGCGCTCCCATCGAGCTTCGCTGACGTGTGGACCACCAATCGTGTACAGCTGTCAATGTCTGTCATCGAGCTTTGTGACGTGTCCGACAGCTATCTAGGAAATTCCCGGAAAATGGCGGCTGCCCGCTATCGCTCGCCACCATCCAGTCAGCCCGAGTCATCCAGCTTCGCTGACGTGTGGGCCATCAACGGTTGTCTGTCAACAAGCTAGAAACGATCTATGCTCTTCCTTGAGTGGCAAAGCAAAACCATTGACAATATACTACCCAAAGTCTCCAACAGCTCTGCAACCCCATAATACTTTTCTGTCACAAATATAAGTAAATCTGTAGAATATCCTGTGAAGCTCTTTCATGTGATGTATTCATTGTCTTCAAATACCCCCTCTCCTTATGTGTCCAAGAGATGAAGCAGCTTGAGAATGAAACTCCGGGCTTGCATCTGTCTCGGGAGACTGAACAAATCTTAACAACAGTAGAAAGACAATCTGCAGGTGAAGTCACGCCGGGTCCAGTGAAACCATTGACAAATCAAATCTTCATCGAAAATGGATAGCATGTCGACGACCTCTCGCACAACAGGCTCTGGGAATTTGCAGAGGTGACATACATAATCCACGAGCTCAAGCAATGTTTGCCGGGTCACACACCGGGTCTTCATATCCTCGGATCTGAAAACATGGATGTCCGAGCTTGGAAGTATGATCATCTTTCTTACAACCACAGGCAAAAGGCCATGCTTGGAAGAAGACCACGAACAGAAACATGCCAACTTTTAATCAAACAGGCCAAAGCCTCCTGAATTAATACCATCTCTTAACAAAAAGCATTGGAAACCAGGAATCCCAAGTTGTAGGAGCAAGCAAATGCTCCCAGTCATTATCGGCCTCATGAAGACGACGCAGCGTCTTGCTCCTATCTAAAACCTTCCAGGCTCCAGCGCAGGTGTGGAAGCGGGGTTCGAAAACTGAAAAAGGATCAGAACTCCCACCGCCCACACAGCACGAAACAACATTATTCTAGGGCGTTGTCCGGCACTAGTGGTTGACTACTCGGCCTTGTCCTTGTCGGCCAAGAGGATGTCCTTCCATGCCTCGTAGAACATCCACGTGATGCCCGAATTCGGCATCACCTTCAGGCAGCTCGCGCCCCACCCGCGGTAGATCCCCAGGAGGCCCTCCTCCCGGATCACTTCTGACAGCGCGGCCATCATGTTGGGCGGGCACTTCCCTTGCAGGGCGCCTACCATCAGACGCTTCCTCGCCACCTCCAGCGGGAAGCTGATTGTACTCGCGGTCAGACCTGCAAGTTCCGACAGCGAAAATGTCAACCACGACGCTACTTGTTTACTTACTGAAGCTCCAACTTATTTGTTTGGACAACAATTGGCTTTTGCAAATATATAATGGATACTAAGATATGTTTCAATCACTAACTGGAAGGTGATGAATTAATTTAGTAGCAGACAGGCGGTGGTGAATCTTCTTTTACCTGTCAAAGCTCCAATAATTAATAGCTCAGGACGACTCAAAGATTTCTTCTTATGTAGGCGGCAGTATGAAGTCTTGATTGTGTCGTACATAAAATAGTAGCATGTGCTGTAAGGAAGCATCCCAATTAGTGTCGGAACGAGGCCAGAATAGAGACCACGGATGCCTTCAGTTCGATATATCTTGCTGAAGGCAATGCTAATGCTAGGATAAGTTATTCGGTCGACGGTCAGGCGATCCTGTCATAGAACATACAGAACATGACACATAAGCATTGTGATCCCGGCAACTGAACATATGGGTGGACAAATAACTTCTGAGTTTAGTCTGTCAACATGGAATTCAGTTCAGCAATTAATTACCTTAATAACTTCAAGAGGATGGCACATCAGTGTACCAGCTATTCCAGCAGCTGCACCAGCAATAGCAACAGGAGATAACAAGTGGAGTGGAAATTCAATTTTCATATTGCCGAGCTGTATATTTGGGCATCCATCCTCTTTCCATTTCTCTTGTGCTGTTCTCATGCTCCTTTTCACATACTCAAATGTTCCGAGCTCAATTGCTTGAGTTGGAATAATACGGATCATGTTGATTGTGTTACCCACCCATAGCCCTCGCCACCCATTTTGTTCCATGATCTCCATAAAACTACCACTAATATGTCTCGATCCTACACCTACAACCATTCTTGTCCTGAAATTAAATGCATACCCCAATGTTATGTGACCATCCATTCATTTAACATGTAAATTAGTCTTCAAGGTGTAATATATAGATACACTATAACACTCCATTGTAATGTACAGGAGGAAATTAGTCTTCAACATGTAAGAGTTACAGACCTCAACACAAAATAGCTTGGTGGAAACAAATTTCTATAAATTTTAAATGGAAACAAACATGTAAAATTTCTGTTTTATTTAATGTTTGATCAACCATACAATCTCCATTGCTCTCTCAGAAAGGCATAAGATCCTAGTGTTCTAGCAAGAATATTAGGTGTCTGGCATTGATAAATTAATTTTGCTATGCGCTGCACAAATTAACATGTCTGTACATGAAAATAAGCAGTGAAATAATAAAGTGACAAAATTGTGAGACACATAAGTTGTTTTGTTAAAGGATACCTTAAAGACAAACGTCCAATTCAGCAGGCTTCGAAATTTTGTAGCCCATCACTAAGGTGGTGTTCTGGGGAAACTAGCTAGTATGCCAAGGTTGTTACATGTTATCATTTTTTGTTTTGAGATTTAGTATTCAGTTTCTGGTGAAATTTCTGAAACCAGGTTACTGGATCATTTATAGTTTGACGAAGCTCAAGCGCTTTAATAGGGAATTAAAAATAAAAGATAAATAAAATTATCATGTAAAAGAATTATCATGCTAATGCCAGTTTGTTAGACTATTGACTTTTGGCATCGCATCTGATCTCCAAAGTGCATGCAGCAGGCCCAGATGAGAAAGTAATTTTTCTTACAAACATCCAGTGTCAGGGTTGAGTAAGTTAGGAGTAAGGTTTACACCATACTTAACAATGAAAAAATGAACGAAACTGCACCAGTAAAGTTAAGTACCTGATAGTTTCGAGGGGAGCAAGAACAGCTTTGGACATAGCACCAGCTAAGGCCCCGCTGGCAAATTCTCTAACCTCTCTAGTCCTAAAAAACGCCTGCAGTGGGTAAAAAAAAAGGTTTTCAAGAGGGTCACTAACAAATCCATGACCAACATCAGAAAAGTAAGGAATTTATGAAAACAAATGTGAATTTTTTTTTCTGGAGGAAAGCCTCTCATCAAGTGCTTCGCACAGTACAGCTGCAAATCATAATAAAGATGAAATAGTAAGATTCACCATTTTACACTGTTCAGCTGAGAATTATGCACCTTTGCGGAAGTACGGTGCCAGTGGGACAGTGGGAAGCCATCAAAGTCAGTAAAATGATTACACGACTAGTAAACCCCGCGTATCTATAAGATAAGGACTTACTCTATCCGACGACTCTTTGAGTTTTGTTACAGATAATCGGTCCTAAATAACCCCAGTTTTAGCTTTTCTGCGCATGTGACAAAATGCGATTTGGCAGTTGGAATAAGCAAATGCAAAGATCAGTGCACGAGCAAGCGCACGCCTCCAAGATGCATGGAAATAAGAAGTGTCAAAGTGGCAAATGGAGTTCCATTTACTAAATGAACACCTTTGTCAAAACTAGTAATGAAGAATATCCGTTGCCACGTGCGCAAAAAAGCAAAAAAGTAGTTTGCTTGATCACATATTAAATAAAACAGAACTTCAAAACTATATCAGTGGCTGAAGCTTTTGGAAGGTTGCCCATTGTTATTCTCTGCAGACTAACATGGATGCAAAAGGTGTATAAAAAAGGGACAGATTTCATCTGTCGGGTTCTGAATATTACTTCCCACTTGCACCGAACGTTAAGCAAGTCAGGATTAGCTTTTCCGAAACCAAATAGTAGCAACTTAAGGTAACACAATACGGATTATTTAGAGTATATATATCGAAACAGACAACATGGCACGTGCACATTGATTGTACACATAAGTATGGCCCCAAAAATAGCAAAGTCTCATGTGTTTCACATACTCCCTCCGTCCACGAATAAGTGTTACATTTTCCATTTTTGGAAGTCAAACATTTTTAAATTTAACTAAAATTTTATGTAAAATTAGCAACATTTGTGTCATCAAATTACTATATTATTGAACTACATGTCAAGATGAATCCAACGATATTAATTTAGTGCCATAAATATTGCTACTTTTTCCTAGGGAGTTGGTCAAAGTTAATAAAGTTTGACTTAAGACATGTCAAAACGTACACTTATTTGAGGACGGAGGAGTACTAACAGAACATTCCACAGAAGTAGTAAGCGATGAATGCAATATTCGCGACATGACAGTCAAGTGTAATTCATATGTTGTGCAGCAAGCAGCTATCCTGTATCGAAGCGCGAGGCGCAAAACAAGGCGTAGAACAAAATGCAAACCGATATTTTCGAAGCACTGCACAAACATATCCTAAACGAACGCATCCTCCAATTGGGCAGAGGAGCAGAAACCCCATTCGCACGTCTAATCAGGATTAGAGAAATAGCGGCGCAAAACAAAAATTCGCCTCGATTTGCCGCCCTAATAAAGTCGGGTGGGAGTGACGTGTCCTTACCCTGACGGACCCCCCGATGTCTGGCAGTCCGGCGCCGATGAGCTCCGCGACCTTGGCGCCGTCGAGGCCGTCGTCCTTGGGCAGCGCCATGACGAGGAGCTCCTTGTAGCCTCCGCCGCCGCCGCTTGCCCCGGCAGCGACCCCGGCGCCGGCGAAGCCCACGCTGGCGAGGGACAGCTTCCCGCCGCCGCTCGGCGCGTCCTGGAAGCCCATGGCGGCGCGCGGGTGGCCACTTCCGGATTTGGAAGGGTGCAAATTAATATCCCCGGGGAGGGTGGCGGCCGCAAAAGATGAGGAAGATGGCCTGGTCCCGGAAACGCGGGGCGATGTCCGGAATACTGAGGAGTGGACGGGTTGGACTGTAAATCATGCGTCGGGCCCGAACTTTCGGGCCGGCATCGTATGGCTAAATTGTTTTGTGGATGAAGAACTTTGAGCCCGCGAATCAACCTGGTGAATGGTTAGTAGGGTGGTTATATTTTTAGCTCATCAGAGTTTAAAATTTCCCCTCTCCCCCCGTGCCGCACCCAGGCGGCACCGGGGGCGCCACCCTCACGCCGCCTCCAGCCCACCCCTCCGCACCCGTCCCCCGCGGCGGTGGCGGCGCTCCCCGCTACCACACAACTGGCCCCGGGGGTGCTTCCCCTTGCTCGACCTGGCGTGGGTGGGCGTCGGCCCGACTGGGACGGTGACGGCGTCCCGCCGGCGCAGGAACGCCGGAGCGGCGGCTCCGGGACCGCAATGGATGCGGGGTGGCGGATCCAGGGCTCTTGCGCCCGGATCTGGCGGGCGGGCGGGCCTGGTCGTGTGGGCGGCGGGCTACGTCCGTCGGGGTCGCGGCGGCGCATGCGCACCGTGGCCCTGCGGCGGCGGCGCTTTGGTGTAGCGCTGGTGCGGCCGGGGCGCTCGGGTCGTCCGCGGGCGCGGCCAGGAGGCGGAGCCAGGGGGTTTGGGCCTGTGCGGGCCGCATCTGGGCCGCACGAGCCGGCGCGGGGCTTGGCTGCTGCGGCGCGTTGGTGCGGGCAGCGTCGGTGTCAAGGTCGGGAAGGAGCTGGCCGCCCCTTGTTGAGGTAGGGGCGAGGTCGGGAGGAGGAAAGCCGGGGCGGCGGCCCCGGAATTGCGGCTGCGGGTCGGCCGTGGTCGGCATGCCGCCTTCCGTGGCATGGGGTGATGCGGTGGCTGCGGCATGCGGAGATGGTGGGCTGGTCGGTCCCCGATGGCGGTCTATGGGGTTTGCGTCACATCGCCGGGCGAAAGCCTAGCCCGGGCTCTCGACCGGGGCCGACGACGGCGACGCCCTCGGGCGCCGCGACCTTCTTGGAGGCGTCGTCGAGGTGGTGCTCTCGCTTCTCCACGCCGGGTTCTCCGGGGGAAACCCTTGATCCCTCGCGGGATCGGGCGAGGGCGGCGCTCCTGCGTCGTTTGCCTCTTGGGGCCTCGCCTTGGATGTTCCACCGATCAGCGGGACCTGTGGAGTGGTGGAGGCTTGGCGTCGGCGAGTCTTCGTCTTCGGCTTGGGGGTGCGCGGCCCTGGGGCCGGCGTGGATGTCGGAGCGGCGGCTCCGGGTTTCACCTCCGCCGTGTTGCGTTGAGGTGGTGTAGCGTCGACTGAGGTCGCTTGGGCGTTCTGGTTGTCGGCTTGTTGGGGGCGCAGCCTTGGGGCTGGCGGGGATGTCGGGGCGGCGGCCCCGGACTCTCACCTCCGCCGCGTTGCGTGGAGGGATCTTGGTGTCGGCTTTGGTTGCTTGGGCAACTTAGTCGTCGACCCGTGTGGGGCGCGGCCTCGGGGCCGGCGTGGATCGAGTTGTATTTTTTTTCCTTTTTTAGGCCTTGTCCTTCATGTTTGCTTCTACTTTATCAATATAAAAGGCAAAGCTTTTTGCCTCATTTCTAAAAAAGAGTTTAAAATTTAGATCTGACACATTGTGTCATATAAAAACGGATTTTTTTTAATAGTAGTAATGTTCTCATCATAACAAGTCGTCTATGGTGACTTCGTCAATCTCAAAACCGACCCACAGACTCATACTTCGAAGATGCTCATATGGATATGGTGTGTGTGCATTTAGGGGTGAGTGTATGCGTGTGCATGTAAGCGGATGTGTTTATACCATGTTTCGTAAAATACAAGAACTTTGAGCCCTTGTTCAGTTATTAATCCACTCCTTAGGCCGTGTTTGCTTGTAGAGTATTTGAGCGGATTTGACGGGATAATTTCAGCCTGGTTCTAGATCCCCGATTATCCTGAAATGACCGTTTGGTACTGATGTGTTATGCTAGTATTATCCTCTATTTTTCCTAGAACACCTCGACTCTCGTGTTTTCTCCTCCGAGAGGCCAGACGTGGAGCTGCAACAATAGGGACGGGCCACATGAGGAAATCAAAGCCAGCGCGTGCTAACCACCATCGGTGACGTGGTCATTCACCGTGTTCCTGAGTTACCGCGGCAGGCTAGAGATCCGAGTCGTTGCGAAGAACTTATTTTTCGTGTACTGCCATGGCAGCGAGTGCCTATACTACCTCATTTGCCTTCGGCGCAACCTCCACCTCCAAATGCGACAACACTCCCGCGTCAATCGAGCACGGAAAGAAGCCTCGCGTGCTCCCACCCGTTGAGCCCGACAAGAAGCCACGCTCCTCAAGCTCCTCTGCAACCTGCGGAGCATGCTATCCCACGTGTCGCGACTCTCCTCGGTTTGGTGCCGCAAGAAGTCACCGCCATAGCGGCTCACCACCACCGCTACAGTCAGGTCCTCTCTATAGGTTCATTCAATCTAGCGCGTCTCTGATTTCATATTCTTCTTCCTTCTTGTCGTGTGTTCCCCGCGTTGCAATGACGAGGGAGCTCTGCTTCGTTCATTTTGAGACAGACTTGTTTATGTGCCGCGGTAAAAACTGAAGTATACATCATGTTCATTTACATTTATTTCCCACCAATGATATCTTTGAAGAGTGGGGGATTATGGATCAGAATGGAAGATTTTTTTTAGGGGATTGGGTGAGGGAAGTGGTTTCACCCAATTCATATGGGGATTATACCCACTAATCTGTAAAAAAAAAACTCTCGTACCAAATAAGTGATTTAATCCCTCTTAATCCATGTCAATCCACTTCAATCCCTAGCAAACCGAACAAGGCGTGAAGGGATCATCCCTACAGTCAAGATTGTTTCTACTTGGCCACACCAATCATTCATCTCTCTCTACTGAGGGTCGCTCTCCCCGCCTAGGGTTTCCATGTCGTCTGACACTCCGATCTCGACGTACACTTCACCAGGTTGGCAAACGTTCTGGCTACGGCACCAAGCTCCACATTGCTCGCTCTCCCTTTCTCGTTGACTCGCCTCATGGCAGGATCCTCCTTTGTGGGGTCAGGGACCGGTAGACCTAGAGCTGGCAGAGGCCACCCACGATCGATGAGCCCTGCTTCGATCTCCTCAGAGTTCCGACGGTGTGAGGAGCGCCATGTTGTTTCTGGTTGGCACATCTCCCTTTCCCTGGTGCAACCCCACCGTATGGCACACTGGTAGATTTCAACATCTTAAAATGCAACGTCAACATCTAATTTTGTTGAAATAAGTGGAACACCGAACATCATGGACCGATGCCAGCATGTGCTAGTGTAACCGGTGCTTTGTGCAACAACTTCTAAACTTGATGTAGGGGTCTTCAGTTTTGTCTTCGTAGCTTTATTTGTAGCCCGAAACTAAAAGAGAACAAGTTACGACAACATATGAGGCGAACACACGACCATGTTCATTGCAAAAAAAAGTCAAAAGCATCATCGTCCAGATATAACAAAACGAGCAATCAATAAGAGTGTCAAATAGATCTCTTTATCCTGGAATAACCGAAACAATCGAGTGAACCGATGCGACCATGTCTCACAGTTGTTCTGTGAAACGAACCGCTACATTTGATGTAGAAGTCATCCATTCTTCCTTCATAGCTTTACTTGTAGGTTGAAACTAAGACAAAACAAGTTACAATAACGTAACAGGAAAAGACATCACCATGTTTATTATAAAAAATCTAAATTATAATTGGCCTGATTTAACAAAGTGAGCAATCGACCAGACTGACTCATGCAGATTAATTGAACTATAGTGTGGAAAACATGAATATGATCAATCAAGCAACTAGACATTTTGTGCATAAACTAGTCAAACTGATAGGGACCAAAAGCATTTACCCATAAAATTAAATGAGTAATTAAACATTATCTCCTCGTATGAACTACAGGTGGACAACCAATAGTTGGACACATCCAAAAAGTGACACAAAATCTCTATATGATGCCTAAGATTATTGGATCTCAACCTACGAATGTGGCATTGTTTTAATGGCCACCTAAGATATTGTTTCAAACAAAAAACCAATAGAACCATTGTGTCCCTAAAATCGTCTAATCATATCATTTTAGACAAACAAAATATCAAACATTGTGGGCTTTATATCAACAGTGAGATCATTTAAGTGCTTGAATCATCGAACACAACAAACAATTGGAAAATTATGTGTCAGATACAATAGTTGGATGAAGCCAACATTAAGAAAAACTTTTGTGATGCAGATAATTATTGGATTCCATTTCTAACATATTTTATGGTTCGGACCGACTAAGTAACGACACTCGATTATTATCAACCTCACTCTTTGTATGTAGCTCCAGAATGTTTCAGTCCATGTTCCTACCTATTATCTAGATATAGCAAGAGATCTACCGTTCAAATGTGGCTACTATGAAGTATGACAAACAAGAAACTAAAACATTATGTGCCTTAATATAGGAAGATGATAAAACAATATTGCATGGATTTTAACATTCAGCGTGCGCTTCCTGGACCAAGGTCGGGCTGAAAGGGCCCACTTCCAGATGGCAATGGGTACCCGATACCCGCTAATCCGACGGGTACCCGCATCAAATGGGGCGGGTTTGGTGAAGAAAAAACCCATGGGTCTGCTTATCGGGGAAAATACAAACCCGTCGGGTCTAGCGGAGGCGGCTATGCGGATGCCAAACCCGTACCTTCTAACTCGTATACCCGGAGACCCCACCTATCATTGACTATAGAGGAACCCTTAGCCCTCCTGCAGACTCAGACTCCGGCGTCGTCGCCGTTGCGCCGCCTCTTTCTTGTGCCAGTGCCACCATGCATCCTCTCTCCCGCGCCGCTGCCGGACCATCCCGGGACACCGAGCTCCTCTCCACCTTGCCGCGCCCCCTCTCGACCTCTCTCATGCCGTGCAGCGCCGCCACCAAATCCTCGTCGCGTCACTGATGCATGTAAAATGCATACATGAACTTTGCATTATATTACTCATATTTCAATCATATTTACATCATATAAGGGTTATATCATTGTTTTATAATGATTTTGGGAAGATTTCACAGTTTTCCTATTTTTCTGAAATTAACCCTGCACTGGCAGAAAACCCTATTTTCTATATTTTGATGTTTCAGGGACCCAAACGACGTCCAAATGACCTGAAAATTTACGAGCGTCAGTTTTTGGAAGGAACAAAGCGTAGGGGCGAAGGATGCAAAAAGTGAAGCCCGAAGGCCAAAAGACGGGGCCCACACGGCCAGATTCCTTGGCCGCGTGGGACCCAACAACTTGGCCCTCGTGGCTCCGTTGCCATCGATCTTTCTTCCCGAAGCTTCCTCATGACCTAAAACTGACTATAAAAATAGTCCCCCGATGTTTTCCAGAAGGGAGCGCCGCCGAAATATAGAAACCACGAAACATAGACCTGGGGCTGCAGATTGGAGGGGGAAAACTCCGGCGGGGCGCTGCCGGGGTGGTCTCCATCTCCCCCAACGACATCTCCACCGTCTCCATGATGAAGAGGGAGTAGTCTCCCTCGGGGCTGAGGGCTCATGCCGGTAGCTATGTGGTTTATCTCTCTCTCCCGTGGTGTGATCTTTATGTGATCATGAGCTTTGTAATCTAGTTGAATCCATAGATGTTACTCTTCATTATCTTATGAATTATGCTACTCAAGTGGTTTTATTAATTTAATCTCCGGAGTCACCTTTGTCCCATGGTGTGAAGTTGACAAGTGTGCGCACCGTGTGTGGCTCTTAGGCTATAGATTACAGGAATACTTATCATGAGTTATTATTTGTGTTGGATGTCTCTATGAAATTGTGGTGCTTGTCTAGTACTATCTAGGGCGCTCAAGTTGACAGTGTGGGGTTCCCTAGATGTGGAATGCGACTTTAAGGTTTGCTTTTATAGCCCTACGCAATGGATTGGTGTTCGTTATGCAACCAGAGGATAGTTCGGGGTAGCATAGTGAAGAGGAAATATTTATGTATTCAATTATATTATTA
This sequence comes from Puccinellia tenuiflora, assembly GCA_012064385.1. Lineage (NCBI taxonomy): Eukaryota > Viridiplantae > Streptophyta > Magnoliopsida > Poales > Poaceae > Puccinellia > Puccinellia tenuiflora. Next base: position 113,947 of record QRDG01000310.1, on the reverse strand, counting down.
TTGTTGAGAGTGTCCACTAGTGAAAGTATGATCCCTAGGCCTTATTTCCTATAAGAAACACACACTTGAGCTTGTCCTCTTGCTGCATAGAGGATTGGGCTTTCTCTCTTTGAGAGCTTTTACTTGCTACCATTTACCTTCATCATTTTTACCAAAAATCCCAAAAACACTTGCATCTTTCATTGTTTTTGAAAGAGCATGGTTGCCCCATGTTGGTTTAGCTAATTAATGACAATCCTTAAGGACTAATGTGTGCTTTGAGCTATACTTGTAGGTTTGGTCCATTGCATTGCTTGAACTCCATATGTTGGAGTCAAGGCTAAAAGAAGAAGAGTTTATGTTGATCAAGGCCAAGTGCAAGTTGATCAACACACAAGGCTAGGGATGTACCATGAGGGATCGTATGATCCCATGGTATGGTAAGCAATTTCAATATAGCCTTGTGAACCAACCCATGATCTATGTGCTTGTATCTCTATGTGTGGTTAGGCATTTCTCCATGAGCGTGCAACAAAAGGGATATCCTATGTAGCCCATGGAGGATGGCGTCACGTGGTGATCGTCATCAAGATAAAGGCCAAGTGAAGATTGGTCGAAGAGTTCCTCTGCCATCTTGGTGTATGGGGGAGCACATTGCGAGTCTTCACCAAGCGGAGCGTAATCAAGAAAGGTGGTCCAACTTGAGAAGGTCAAGATCGTCATCATCAAGCTCAAGTGGATTATGCGCAAGGCAAAGGTATGATCTTGATAGGTTTTCTATTTTACCGGTCTCATGATGTTAGTTGAGAGACCGGGTCTATCAAGAGGGGCTCTCGAGCGAATATCTTGATCGTATCGTCGTAGAGAGCTCAAACCTTTGCATCCTTGGCATCATCTTTATTGGTTCTTATTTGGCTCTTATCATGGTGTGGTCTTGGTGCTTGTCGTGCTTGTCATGACAAGGCCAAGTTCACTGAAAACGGATTTCGTATGCATCTTCTCTTGCGTTTTCGGTTTTGGAGATTTTGCCGGTCCATCCGGGCGGAAGGTTTCACTCTTCCATTTATTAACAAAATCTCCCTTACTTGGTTTCCATATTTCTGCTTTTTGTTGGGTAGCTCTTGTCGTCCTCTTTCCAACAAAATTGGATTCACCTCGATCGGAGTTTCCTAGCAAAAGTTATTCAGTTTTAGGGTTTTGCTGCTTTTTCTCTGTGCAGCGGTAGTACCGCCGCCTCTGGCGGCAGTACCGCCGGTGGTACCGCCAGCAGTGCCGCCAGCACCACCGCCAGGAAGGTGCTCTGTTAGCCCTCAGCGGTAGTACCGCCGCCTCTGGCGGTAGTACTGCTCCTGAGGACCTTGAGCCCTCTCCTGGGCTGTGCAGCACCGCCAGCAGTGCCGCCAGCACTACCGCCAGGGAGGTGCTCTGTTAGCCCTCAGCGGCAGTACCGCCGCCTCTGGTGGTAGTACCGCTGCTGGGGACTTTGAGCCCTCTCCTGGGCTGTGCAGCACTGCTTGCAGTGCCGCCAGCACTGCCACCGTTGATACCCTCTGTTGCACCCCAGCGGTAGTACCGCCGCCTCTGGCGGCAGTACCGCTGCTGCGGGATCTTTTGCTAGCCGTTGGCTGGCTGAATCTCGTGGGGCGGCAGCACCGCCAACACTGGCGGTAGTACCGCCCCTGCGGGATTCAGTCCCCCAACGGTTGGATTTTCAGGGCACCTATTTAAGGGGCTTTCTTCCCCAATAGGTACCCAACTCTTTTCCAACCTTTTGCTCTCTCTCCTCCATTGTTGCACATCTTGAGAGCTTGCTTCCTCCACTTCCCTCCAATGATTCTTGCCCATCTTTAGGGAAACAAGAGAGGAGATCTAGATCTACCATTTCACCAATCCATTTCTCCTCTAAGTGAGGGGAACCTAGTAGATCTAGATTTTGGAGTTCTTAGTGTTTCTCCTTTGTTCTTCCTCTCAAATCCCTCCCTAGCATTAGTTGCTTTGGTTGGATTTCGGAGAGAAGGACTTGACCACTTAGTGTGTTCTTGCCATTGCATTTGGTGCATCGGTTTGAGTTCCCCACGGTGATACATGGGATTGAAGTTCGAGAAGCTTGTTACTCTTGGGTGCATAGGGCTCCCAAGAGCTTGTGCCTCTTGGATGCATTGTGCACCCTAGACGGTTGTGTGTGCTACGGGAGCCTCCTATTGTGTGGAGGTAGGCTCGGGCAATTTGTACGGGTTTGGTCAACGCCCTCAAGAAGACCTCATTGTACGGGTTTGGTCAACACCCTCAAGACGACCTCATAGTGGATGAGCAAATCCCCCATCGGGTATTCCCCACGGGAGGAGCTCACGGAGAATAGGGTGAGCACGGACGTGATTGTAGGAGGGCCAAGGAGCCTCCACACCTCTCCAACGTAGACGTACTTCCATTGGGAAGGAACTACGGGAAACAAACCTCCGTCTTCACTTGTGTCGGTTATCTCTATAACCAAACTCCTTTACTTATGCATTTACCTTGTGATAGCCATCGAGCTTGAAGTACTATATCTTGCTATCCTAGTTGTTTAACTTGCCTAGCATAAGTTGTTGGTGCACATAGGTGAACCTAGTGTATTAGGTTTTGTGCTTGATAAATTAAACGCTAGTTTTATTCCGCATTTATCAAGCCTAAATGTAAAAGTTTTAAATCGCCTATTCACCCCCCTCTAGGCGACATCTTGTTCTTTCAGTTTTATTTACCATTCTTGTTAACCAATACCTTCAGCTCCTCGTGGGTTCGAAAACCTTTTCTAATCGAAAGGTACTACAATTGATCTCCTGCACTTGGGAGTCATCAAGATACTTTTCTGGCGCCGTTGCCGGGGAGCGTAGCGCTATTGGTAAGAAGTTTGGTAAGGAAACTTGAAAGCTGAATTTTATTTACTGTTTTACCTCATTTTTACTATGGCATTTATGAATCGTGCTTCGCTGCATCTTTCTTTATATGAAAGTGCTTATGCTAATGCTCCTAAAGTGGTTGAAACTACTGTGTCTGAGGTACCTAAAGTGGGATTTAAAATTCCCATTGGTCATGTTAAAAGAGTTATGAAAAATCAATTTACAGGGGATGGAACTAAGTCTGCACGTGAACATGTGGAGACAATTGAAGAAATATGTGGTTTATTTAGGCTTCCTGGTATTTCTGAGAATCAAGTAAAAAGGAAGCTATTATATTTGTCTTTATCTGGTAATGTTCGTATCTGGTTCATGTCTTTGGATGAAGAAGTCACTATTGAATGGAGTATTTTGAGGAAGGTTTTTCTTAAATATTTTACTCCTAAAGAAAGAATTCTTGCTGCCACGGAAAATACTAATATTTTGCAGGAAGAGGAGGATAAAAACCTAAGCTTGGGGATGCCCATGCAACCCCAAGAAGAGGAGGAATACCAACCTATGCCTAATGAGAACATTATTGATAATAATTTTAAAGATGATAATGAGGAGTATTGCTTAAATATGCTATATGATAATGCTTTGGATGATGGTCCTATTTTGCTTGATAATCCTCCATGTTTAGAACTTGTTACTAAATTATGTGAAGATAAAAAATGATATACTTGCAGCTTGTGACAACACTCTCACTTATGAGAGTCCTACCTTATTTTTGAACTCTCCTATTCACACCATGGAGGAGAAGCTTTTATATGTTGAAAAGTACTTATGTGGGCTGAAATTATCTTATACTAATAACCATTTCACCCATGACCATCATGTTTATGGTGCTTCTTGCAATTATTTTGAGAGAGGAAAACATGCTAATATCTTACATGATAGTTTTAATAATCCTCTATATGTTCCTAAGTTTGCAAAGTTGCACCAATCTAAAAGTTCCTTTGTCAAATTTGTTTCCACTACTTGTAACTATTATGAGAGGGGAAAATATGGTTCTAAACATTTCAATATTATTACGTTTCCTCTCTTTAAGTTCAAAGTCTTGAAATTGCTCTTGTTTTATCTTCCTATGCTACTTGCTTTGTGTTTAAATAATTTATTTTCTTACAAGATCCCAATGCATAGGAAGTGGGTGAGACTGAAATATGTTTCATATTTTCCTTTGATGCTCACCTTTGCGTATCAATTCTTATTTCTATGTGAGCATCATTCAAACTATCATGGCTGTCCAGAAAATAGATTCCTAAGCTTCACTGCGGAAAATGTTAAAAATCACAGGAAAGGAATTTTGATCTGAAAATTTTACGACAGCAATCTTCAGTTATTAATACACATTTCATTAGTTCAAAATTTTCTGATTGGAGCAACGTAAGTGCCTCTGAAAATTCACTCTTTACGGGCTGTCCAGTTTTTGACAGATTCTGTCTTTATTTTGCATTACTCTCATTACTTGTGTTTTGTGTAGTTCTATTGATCAAAGAGCAATACACAACCATAGTAACAGTAGATAATATTTAGAATCAACTCATGATATGTCTTTGCTGTACCTATATGGATTTAATTTATGGAGACACTAACCCCTCTAATCAAGTTTTATGATGAGTTTTGTGTAAAGAAATTTTCAAGTGGAAGAGTTGAGGGTGATAAACAATGATCAAGAGGGACAAACACTCAAGCTTCGGGATGTGAATACAACCCCACTGGACCAACACACTCTCGGTTTGCACACGTCTAACTTCTGTTTTTCGATCAATGCACTTTATCGCATAAACTTGGAGCGTCTTTTATTTGCTTTTTATTTGGTTTGATTTTTTTTTTGTTTTGAGACCACCACTATCATTTTTATATGAGAGAGCTACTGGAAGTTTGGGTTGAATTAAGTTGGATGCTATAATAAGATTGGGAAAGGGATGTTTGAGTTGATTTAAAAAGATACATATAGTTGCATAATTCATATGTTCTTAATGAGTATTAATTTGCAAGTGTTTTATCAAGAGCTATTTTATATTCATGTTTAGATGATGAATGGTACTTTACTTGGTTTAACATATATTGAGTAGTTCTATGGACACTTGTGCATGCATTTAGTTGGTCAACTTTCTCCCTTTTGGTAGCCCAAAAATCCCAACAAGTAAAAACTTGTTTTCCAACACCTTCAACCAAAGTTTTTCCAGCGAGTCCACCATGTCTACCTATTAGCTTTATGCTATTCCGAGTATGTTTATCATGTTACTTTGTGTTATCTATACCTATGAATTAAAATTCTTATGTTATTGATTGTTATGGGAAAGTTGGTTAAATAGCTCTCGCACCTTACTATTGCATTCAATAAACATGAACCATTGTGATTAAAACTATGAAGTTGTGAATTTGACAAGAGTCTTGGTTGGTAGTTAGCCCAAATGTGCTGTCACATGGCAAGCTTTCAACATTGCACTAAATTATATCTAGTTGATATCATGTACTTTTGTTTCTGGATGCTTATCATGGTGCCAAATAAATGTGGAAATTTAGTAGGTTTAAGTAGTTGTATAAATGGATAGAGAGATACCTGGGCCGCCAATCTAAGCCATGCTGTCATGGTGGAAATTTACTTACATGCTATGTGAACCTTCAGTGATACACCTCATAATAAAAGGCTATATCAATAGTAAATAAAAAGGGTGTTGAGATTGTTCCTTATGTTTGTTTGTCTTGTCATTTTGACATGGGCTTGTTCCATGTCCTGGGACAAGAGGTACCCCAATTAACCCTCTTAATGACGCTATTATACAATGCTTTTACTTGAACTTGCTTTGTTTCCCAAGTTGAGTAACACCATGGTGTAGGTACTCATATTCAAGGGGCATGAAACTTTCAACCATTGCTTTGTCAAGAACACTACTCATAATTGCTTTCACTTTAAACTTAATCATTAAACATGCTATAATAAGGGGTAATGAGAGCTTGACACCAATACCACATTGCAAACATTAACTTAAGTAGAAGTATTTGGAAGTTAGATGAGACTTGTTCATGTTTTTACCTCTACTCATATATATATATATATATATATCTTTCCAAAGTGTCCACCTTTTATATTCAGTTTTATAAGAGTACTCTATGACCGTTACAGGAAGTTTTTACTTTTTATTATGCATACATTTGGTCCATAGTACTTTCTTCTATGTTACATTTTATGAATTATCATTGAACATCCTTACATTGAATATTTGATATCACTTTACAATCTATCTTGCATATTGCTACTCCTTTTAAGAATGAATCATTTGACTTTATGTAGCAATAGTAATCATCTTTCATATCCATTGATAGTCTTAAAATGCAAAGTCCATGTTGGTTTTATCACCTTTATACTCGAGGACGAGTATAGGTTAAGCTTGGGGATGTTGATGCATGTAAAATGCATACATGAACTTTGTATTATATTACTCATATTTCAATCATATTTGCATCATATAAGGTTTATATCATTGTTTTATAATGATTTTGGGAAGATTTCACAGTTTTCCTATTTTTCTGGAATTAACCATGCACTGGCAGAAAAGCCTATTTTCCATATTTTGAGGTTTCAGGGACCCAAACGACGTCCAAATGACCTGAAAATTTACGAGCGTCAGTTTTTGGAAGGAACAAAGCATAGGGGCGAAGGATGCGAAAAAGTGGAAGCTCGAAGGCCAAAAGAGGGGGGCCCACGCGGCCAGGTTCCTTGGCCGCGTGGGACCCACCAACTTGGCCCTCGTGGCTCCGTTGCCGTCGATCTTTCTTCCCAAAGCTTCCTCATGACCTAAAACCGACTATAAAAATAGTCCCCCGACGTTTTCTAGAAGGGAGCGCCGCCGAAACACAGAAACCACGAAACAGAGACCTGGAGCTGCAGATTGGAGGGGGAAAACTTCGGCGGGGCGCTGCCGGGTGGTCTCCATCTCCCCCAACGACATCTACACCATCTCCATGATGAAGAGGGAGTAGTCTCCCTCAGGACTGAGGGCTCATGCCGGTAGCTATGTGGTTTATCTCTCTCTCCCATGGTGTGATCTTTATGTGATCATGAGCTTTGTAATCTAGTTGAATCCATAGATGTTACTCTTCATTATCTTATGAATTATGTGTAATACCCCAGTATTTAGCAACCAACGAAGGGTAGAAGTATGATTTTGTGCATCTGCATGCATGCATCTGAAAATCCGAATAAATTTTTCGCAAAATAAAACCCTGGAGGGATTGGAGATCATTCAACTTCATGAGTAGAGTTTAGCTCATCTGAGGTGAATGTGATAAGTTTTGACATGACCTCCAGGCATTTTAAACGGTTGCGGGAAATCAGATCCAAATTGGAAAACCTTGTCTTTTCTTTGCCTCAACCATAAAAGCTAATATAACTGCTTAAGTAATCCTTTATTACATCAAACTTGATCTTCTTATTTGATCTTAGCTTCTTATCTTCAAATCTTTCCCAAGACATTCCTGCAAGACAAATCAAATAAGAAAGAAACTTGGGATGAGATTCAAAGGCTTTGTGTGTTATATAGAAGTAGTTTGGTAACAAGATCAGCTACCTTGTTAACAGATTTCTTTTGTATACCTAAAAGCAATTGAATGTCAAATAATATAAATAAGGTTCAAAACAAAGTTCCTTGTGATCTAAATGTTTGCCCTCACCATAAGGGTGAGGCAACTTAATTATGGAGCTTAAGTAATGGATATTTGGAACTTGCCCTAAGATCCAAATATTGACTAGAAGGATCAACATTACTTCAAAGGCGACAAGGGATTGTGGATCAGACTTGGATCAGCTATAACACTTGGAGTCAAGCAGTCAACAAGGATGAGGAGCAGCATTTGATCAATACAAGAAGAAGGGACAAGAGGCACTGAATCATTTACCAAGAAGGCAAAGTATCAATCTCTTAATCTAATCAAGTGCCTTTTTAAGAAAGCCATAAAAATATTTCTCCAATGAATTAATTCCCAAGGAAGAAAATCAAACAAATGATAATGACCACAAATATGAATCTTGCAAAGATACTTGAGCATCCCAACCTTGTAATAAAATGGTTAATAGTTGTCCATGTTCATGGCAAGTATGCTTTTGAACTCAAGATCTTGGGTGCATCTTAAATAAATGGTGAATACATTTAAATGACTAAAACATATCCCTATTTTTAAATGTGACCAGGGTATTTCAAAAATTCAAAACAAAAATATGTGGAGCTTCTCTGCAATATTAGGAGCATCCATGAATTTTTCTATGATTTTTGGACTTATCTAAAAGCCCTAAATAAATAGGTGAAGTTTATGTTTTAAAGAATTTCAGTAATTACAAACAAGTCCAGGGTTTTTTTTGGAAAATCGCCTTTTCTTTTCTTTCTCCTTTCCTTCCGGCCAGAAGGATGACAGCGACGTCGCCGCCGGTGTTGCCACCTCCTGCTTGCCTGCTTCTCGCGCGGATAAGAGCGAGACGCCGTCTGCATCTCGCCCTCCTCCTCTTTCTCTTCCGCAAGCTCTCTCTCTTTCTTGCTCTCTTCTTCCCCGCGCACCGAACCCTAGTTCGTCGGCCGCCGTGAATCGCCATCGTCTCCGGTCTCCTGAGCCCAAGCCAATGCTACCCCGAGCTCCGCCGTGTGCTCCTCTTCCTTCTCCTTGAGCCGTGCGTGCTGGGACGGTCCCAATCGCCGGAATCGAGCTGCCGTTTCCCGCTCCGGCCGCCGCCGCCATGGACGATTTCCGTCGCCGTCCGACCTCCCCGCGCCTCCCCGGCCACTCCACCGAGCTCCTGGTAAGCAGGGGATCCTCCCCATAACCTTTGCCCTCTCCCTCTCGCCTCCGGTCGCCGACCCCGACGTGCTCCGCCTCCGGCCGCCGCTGGCCATGGTCGCCGGAGCTGTTCCGGTGACCATTTGGTCCAAGCGACGCCACCCCTGTGTTCCTCTCCTCCAGGCGCATCCAGCGTGTCTGGCCGCGCTTGCCGGCGTGGCCGGAATCAGCCGGTCCGTCGCCGGCAGCGCCGTGCACTACCGTGGTGATGTCATGCTGACGTCACGGTGGGGCCGGCATGTCAGTATTTTAATCATTTAGAAAAAGTTTTAGTAATTGAATAAATTCCTGACATGTGGGACCCTCTGGCAGCTATTTAAATAATTCCAGAAAGTGTTTAAAAACTGTAAATTCAATAACTTTTATTCTATAATTCAGAAAATTACAAATAATATACCAAAATTCTTAGAAAAATGAAACCTATTTAAATATGACAAATTCATTCATAGTTTAGTAACTAAAAATTAAAAGTTGTTTAGAATTACCAAAATGCCACTAAGGCAACATTTAAAGTTTTGAATCCTTTTTAAATTCCAAAAATTAAGTAAAAATATGTTTTCAACTCCAAATTTTATAAGGATTTCAAATTTGATTTTTATTTAATTTATTGAAAAGGTTGTATTGAAGGAAAAATACTAAGATCCATAAATGGATATGATTTCAATTATTTTAAAATAAATTATTTGAAAAGAATTTTCTTATGTAATTAAATTCTAAGGTAGTAAGTAGAATTGTTTTGTACTAGCTTCTAAAACAACTAGTTTTCTATAAAGAAAATAAATTTGAAATAAAGGTTCAACACATAAAATTTGAACTCAAATACCGTAATGTAAATGACTGTCCCGTTACTCATCCTAGGTAAAACACACAAAAAAGAGTTCCTTTGAAAATCAATCACTCTAGTGTTATTACCTTTTTTTTTGAAAGTAGTTAAATAAAATAAAATTATGAAATAAATGCAATTCTTAATTGAGCTCATGTAAGTTGTTTATTAATCATGTAAAACATTACTTTGATAATCATAGGAAACACTTAAGTCTAAAAGTTATAACAACTCAAAGCATCTCATCGTTAACAAAGTAATCAATAACGTGAAGCGCTTATTTGTGAGTTTGGTATTTTGGGTTATATACGATGCATCTCATATTTATGCATAATAGCATATTGCAAGTGTTTCCAGTAGTCCTTACCCGGACTACTTTGCTGTTTTCAGATCTCCGGGTTCTGACGCACCCTAGAACCCCGAAGGGCATGAACTGCCATCTCTGCCACAGGCAAGTTCATCACTTGCTCATATCTCTTGAAATATTTGTTAGAAAACTATTTGCAAAACCTTATTATACTATCACCTTTATACAAAAGAAAGCATAAAACCTATTTCTTTAATAACTTGACTATTTGGCTATCTACCTGAGTGGTGGTAACCTACTATGGAGGGCAGGTGGGACCATGGTAAGATGAATTGGTCCGGAGGTCCCACTTGCACGGGAAAGTATTACCTAGGACTTAACAACAAATGCCGTCATAATGATTGCGCCGTAAAGACGCGTTAACCATAAGACCTGGAATGGGACGGGAAATGCCATCTGTACTTCCCCGGATGCATGTCAACGGGCTGCCAGTGCCGTAGGCTGTAGGTCTTGCGGGACTACATGCACATGGGTGGGATCCCTTAATTCCCACGGAGACTGGGGTCTAGGATGGTCTGCAAGGAGAGCCTAGGTGTCTACCGTGAGGGGTAGAGCATCAGGGGTAAACTCGCTATGCATGAATTGGGTGGGCATGCGTTGTGCGGAGAGGCACAGTGAATGACTTGGATCAAAAACTGGGCCCCACACCAAAGAGAGTGTGGACGGGAAAGATCACCCGGTTGTGCAACAAAGTCTTGATCTCTTATGGGTAAAGTAACGCACCTCTGCAGAGTGTAAAAAATTGTAACATGTTACTCCCTGTTCCGGGAAGGAGCTGCGAACGCTGCAGGAAAGGAACTCCATGAAAGTTCTAGCCCTGTGAAGGATGACGGGCATAGTCTTCAGAAATAAAAGCAACCTCTTGAAGAAATGTTTACAAAAACCTTGCATTAAGCTTAAGGCTCCCTGGAGTCTAAAGCTGTAGCTAGTGCATCAAACTTCCCACCGTACATAATGGACTTGCTGGGTAACGCTGGTTACTCACTCTTGCCCTTTTGACCCCCTGCTTAGACTTTGGAGCCATCAAAGGAGTTGACGGTGGTCCAACACAATGTCGAGATCTTCATTAAGGAGTCAACCGCTACTTCACCAACCGAAGCACGACTACAACTATGGCCACGAAGGAGCAAGGTCAACGATGTCGAAGAGATCACACTGCCAATGGAGGAGACCACGTCTGTGGAAAGGATAAGTACAAGAAGAAATTGAGACACTCCAGATAGAGTAGATTAAGGTTGTGGCAATAGCAGTAGTGGATTAGGAGTTAGAGCTAGAGTTAATCTCCAGCTTAGTGCTACGAACTGGCTCTTTTCTGGATTTCATTGCACGAGGCTACCCTCTATGTATCGAGGAGGTTCTCGAGATTTTGTATTGAATTTGGTTGTAATCCTATAGTGTTACCTTGGACCTGCTATGTTTCTGTTGTACCACTCTGAGAGATGTAATATTCACGGATAGGTCCTTCTATGAGTATTATGTCAATGACTTGCACACTACACCATGCAGTGGTGTGCTGGGTCACCGCATTATGCTACTCAAGTGGTTTTATTAATTTAATCTCCGGAGTCACCTTTGTCCCATGGTGCGAAGTTGACAGTGTGCGCACAGTGTGTGGCTCTTAGGCTATAGATTACAGGAATACTTATCATGAGTTATTATTTGTGTTGGATGTCTCTATGAAATTGTGGTGTTTGTCTAGTACTATCTAGGGCGCTCAAGTTGACAGTGTGGGGTTCCCTAGATGTGGAATGCGACTTTAAGGTGTGCTTTTATAGCCCTACGCAATGGATTGGTGTTCGTTATCCAACCGGAGGATAGTTCGGGGTAGCATAGTGAAGAGGAAATATTTATGTATTCAATTATATTATTATTGTTGAGAGTGTCCACTAGTGAAAGTATGATCCCTAGGCCTTATTTCCTATAAGAAACACACACTTGAGCTTGTCCTCTTGCTGCATAGAGGATTGGGCTTTCTCTCTTTGAGAGCTTTTACTTGCTACCATTTACCTTCAGCATTTTTACCAAAAATCCCAAAAACACTTGCATCTTTCATTGTTTTATTTACCATTCTTGTTAACCAATACCTTCAGCTCCTCGTGGGTTCGACAACCTTTTCTAATCGAAAGGTACTACAATTGATCTCCTGCACTTGGGAGTCATCATTCACGCAGATCCTGCCGCCATGGTGCACCTTCGCGGGTACCCGTCGGTTCCTCGGAACCCGGCCAGGTCGCGGGTCTGGTGGAGCTCTAGACCCGGCGGCGGGTATGGGGGCGGGTGACAGGGGCGGGGAGAACGGTCGGGTGCGGGTATGGGGGGCCAAACCCGGCCCCAAACCCGACGGGTGCCATCTCTAGGTCCACCTGCCACGTCCGGGTTAAGCTGCGACTCCTCCTGGCTCCCGATCTTTCTCGTGCCACTCCTCTATGTCTCCTCGGTGCCCTCCTCCTCCTCCTCCTCCTCCTCCTCCTCCTCCTCCTCCTCCTCACCGGCGACCACAACCACTCTGATGCACCCGCCCAGCCGAACCCAAATCCCCGAGTATCCGCTTCCGCCCGGTGCTGGACAAGCGACCAGAGTTTCCCGCCACGGTGAGGCCACCCTCTTGATCCGAGAAGCGCCAACGGGCGGAAGGCGGCCAGCTACCTGACCGCTGCTGGAAGGACCTGGACTTTCGGGAGCCAGCTCGATCTGTTTCTGCTGCTGATTCCTTGCTCATGTTTCATACAAAAATTAGCCTCTCTTAACTAGAGCAATTGCAAGATATTGCTTGTGCTTTGCCTCTCTGGACGTTTGTAGTGTTTTGCTCACCCGAGAAGATAGAGGATATTTGCGAGATTAAGCGTGATTAGTCCTGGCCATGGGCAGCCTGCCCGGCCGGCCCGGCCCGACCCGGCCCAAAAAAGCCCGTCCAGGCCCGGCCCGACTGTGCCATCAGGCCGGGCTTGGGCCTGGTTTTTGAGTCCGTTGGTCGGGCCGGGCCGTGCTCGGGCCTGCCTGAAACAAGATTTTGGTTGCGGTCGGGCCGAGCCGGTCGGGCTTTGTCAGCCTCGGGCCTGATTTCTGCGGCCCGACAGTCGGGCCGGGCCGGTCTCGGGCCTGGATTTTCTGTGTCGGGCTTTTTCTAGGCCCGACCCGTCCCGAGAAATGCCCAGGTCTAAGCGTGATGCTCTAGTGTAAAACACTACAAATATTCAGAGAGGCAAAGCACTAGAAATATTTACACTATAGAACACAATGCAGATACACCTTGCAACAGTGTCTGCCGCTTACTAATTACTCTCTCCGTTCTGTATTAGATGACTTGAGTTTGTCCAAATAGGGATGTATCTAAACATAAAACATCTCTAGATACATTCTTATCTGGACAAACCCATGTCATCTAATTTCGAACGGAGGGGGTATTAGTTAGCCAGGAAGGGTGTAAAACAATCCCATTTTGTTGCTTCTGCTGATATGGGATGTAATTTACGTATTTTGAAGTCCAAAACTTCTGTTACTGTTCGCTTTTGTTTGAATGAGCGTCATATTGGGATGGTCTGTTGGTGGCTTTGAGGACTGAGCAGAATGCAGGTTGTTGTAATGTCCTGGGGTTTTCCCCAAATTAGAATTTGTTTGTTTTTCTTTTTGCATAATCATGTCATCATGCATCAATCACCTTGCATATTTTGCAAAAGAAAAATCGAAATATTCTTTTAACAAAACTATTTTTGATTTGCAAATTAATTCGAGGATTTAATAAATCCACCCCTCTCTCTTTTTGATTTTTAAAATAATTCTCAAATATTTATTGGGAGTATTCTACAAAATAAATTTTTGAAAATGTTTGCTAACTTCTCTCTATTTTCTTTTCCCTCTTTCTTTTTCCTTTCTCCTCTCTCGTTTTCTCCCTTTACCTTTTTCTGAAAATTGCAAAATTACCAGAAAATTCCTAACCAGCCTAGGAACTCTTCTGGCCCATCTCTCTCTTCTTTCTCTCCTTTCTCCCGCAGCCCACCTTGCAGCCCAAGAAGCCAGTCCAAGCCCAGCACCACCACCTCCCCTTGTCGTCTTCCTCTCTCTCACGCAGGAGGCGTGACCCTCTCATGGCCGACGTCACCACCACCACGCCTCCCTCCTCTCCTCCCCTTTAAAGCCACCCCGGGGCCTCCCTCTCCAAACCCTAGCCCCTCTCCCCATCCCCTCTTCCTTTGCCGCCACCCTCTCCCCTCGATCTCCCTCTCCTTCCTCCTTTTCTTCCCCACCGAAGGAAAACCACCGGAGAACCTCGTCGACGCCTCGCCTCCATGGAGCTCCGCTCGCCTAGCTGAGCTCGGGAATCGGACCCTTCCGTCGTCATTGTCCTCTACGCAGAAGATCGGAGCCGGAGGCGCCCAGGATTGCCGTCATCGTCAAGATCTTCTCGGCCACGTCTACGGCAGCTCCCTCGTAAGCTGCGACCACGTCTTCTTCCTCGACGACCCTCCTCCAGCCTCTCGAGCTCGCCATCATGTTTCCCAGGGTGAGCCTCATCTCCTCCACCTCTTTCCCTTTCGAATCCATCACCAGAACCTCCCGTCCGGCTGGTAGCCGAGCGTCGTCTGCCATGGCCGCCTCGACTGCAAGTTGCGCAAGCTCCTGCCTTTTGCGTCTCCACCTCACTCCTGCACACACCCGACGCACGCACACCAGCACACACCCCCTCAGCTTCACCTGCTCACGCTCGTGGGAGCCAGCAGCGGCAGCGGCTGCTGCAGATCATCTCGTCGCCGTCGCTCTGCACCTGTTACCTGAAGTCTGAATTTTGGTGTCCAAAATTCAGTTAACTCCGACCCTGCTACATCTTCTACAGATTCTGCTGCCGCTATACATCAACACCGAGCCAGCCCAGTGGCAGTGCTCCTGCTTCCTTTCTCTGATGGCCCAAGTTCGAATCCTTGGCCGAACAATTCCCTCCCCTTTTCATTGTTTTATTCTTTTTGCAAATTATGTTTCAAATCATATCTTCTAATCTATAAGTGCAAACTAAAAATGTTATATATGAAAGTTGTTCAGAAAAAATGTAAGGAATTTGAATTTGCCATCCATGCTCATGTTTGCATCATGTAGCTTGCATTTTAGTTGTGTTTTGTTTATCACCTAAATAATTAAATATGGAATGTGTGGGGTTCAATTTAATTGTTGACCCGGTTCATTGTTTTATTCTTTTTGCAAATTATGTTTCAAATCATATCTTCTAATCTATAAGTGCAAACTAAAAATGTTATATATGAAAGTTGTTCAGAAAAATGTAAGGAATTTGAATTTGCCATCCATGCTCATGTTTGCATCATGTAGCTTGCATTTTAGTTGTGTTTTTTTATCACCTAAATAATTAAATATGGAATGTGCGGGGTTCAATTTAATTGTTGACCCGGTTCATTGTTTTATTCTTTTTGCAAATTATGTTTCAAATCATATCTTCTAATCTATAAGTGCAAACTAAAAATGTTATATATGAAAGTTGTTCAGAAAAATGTAAGGAATTTGAATTTGCCATCCATGCTCATGTTTGCATCATGTAGCTTGCATTTTAGTTGTGTTTTGTTTATCACCTAAATAATTAAATATGGAATGTGTGGGGTTCAATTTAATTGTTGACCCGGTTCCATTTAATTTTGAGTAGCTCACCCATGCATTGTTTAGACTTGATAATAACATTTAATTTTGGTGGTTACAAAAATAACTTGAACCTTATAATTAAATGTCGGAATCTCGATTCCGTTTAATTTGGTTTAGTTGCATCTCTCATGTCTTGCCATGTCATGCATACATGTCATCAACATGCCGCCTCTTTTGCCGTAATAGTAAAATGCATCTTTTTCATTGCCCAGTGTTCGTTGCTTCTTCGGGAATAGGACGTTGAGTTGATGTGAGCAACGACAGGTTCTGCTACCTCTACCGGATTGCAGGCAAGTGATACTCTCTTGCTATCTTTGCTTGTTTTCTGTCTCTTACTCCTCCATCTTTTGTTCCTTTCTAGCCTTATGTTACGATGCTTGTGTCTCGATCCTATTTGCATGTTTACCTGGCAGCCATGATAAGCCACACCCCCACATCCTAAATCCTAATACCCTGTTGTTTGTTTACCTTGTTGGCCTTGCGAGTCCTAATGCATGCTTAGGTGCTTTGCTTGAGTCCTGTTATCTCTTTATCTAGTCTTGTTGATAATATGATAGCTAGGCTCAACTAAGATGTTAATCTTTATTTTCTGTTGCGATGGGAATAATTAATAAAGATAAGGCATCGGCGGAAGGTCAATCGTGGTGTTTTGTTCTGCTAGTGTCGCCTAGGACCCGAGTTCTTTTCCGTTGATCCAAGACTGAGCGCACTAACCACATGTGGGAGTTCTATGGGCCTCCCCACAATGTATTACCGGATCCTCAAACCTGTCCAGGAGCCACAACTTAGTTCGGGTGTTTCCTTTTGTGTGCGTACAACGATGTTGATGTGAAGGTAAGATGATGATGGATACGTGGTTACTTTACGGTAGGGCTTGCGACATGAGCATTTATCGCATGTGGACGGAGGGCAATCGTATGAGTGTTCCTCCCGAAGCCATCCTCGCACCGGTTAGGCCCACCTCGAAGCTTCGGCCGGACTCTCAAGGTGGATCAGACCTAGCTAGGTGGCTCCCTGGACTTGTTTGTAGAGAAGGGAAGTATTGCGTCGAACGCTCCACTGGTACACCTCTAAGCGAGTGTTTCGATGCGTGTGGGTTCATTGGTGCATCCCTGCAGGGTGAAATCTTTTCGAAAAGCCGTGTCCGCGGCTATGGACGACTTGGTGAAATGCGCTGGCTAAAAAGATCATAGACAACTTACACCTATTAATTATAATTTGATTAGTAAGATAGATTACGTGAATAATAACTCATAAAACTTGACCACCGTGTGAGTTGCCCTAATTGCTTCCTCGCGGGCGGTTGATCGAGGGAGTAATACTTGGGCGGGTTTTTGATGTGGTGAGTAGTATAGTTGGTTTCTTATGCGCTCTCCTACCTTGTCTCTTTTAGACGAAAGTTGTAGCGTGTCTCTATAAGTTGTTAGTGCTGCTTGCCGCTACCTCAATCGCTAATCCTCTTTCCCCGGAATTCCAGTTTTGATATCTTGTGAGTATTACTTGCCAGTAATGTTTATATTACTGACCCCTTCGGGGCTGCTATTCCAATGCAGCCGACAGGTTTGAAGTCTGCCGACATTAGCTTGGGAATCCCTCCGGCTTGGCCTGGGCAGGGATATGGTGCCTTCGTTTATCTTTAGGACTCTTAGTCCAATTTGTATCTTGTCCGTAGTCGGACGCTATTCGCTTCTGTTGCTATTTTGGGTCTTTGTATTGTATCTTTTGTTCTTGACTCGGTGAGTCGTTGTTGTTTATATGTTCTATTGTGGGTTCCATCGAGAACTGTTGTAATGTTATCACAATTCCACCCGCATAATTTGTGTGTTGCGACATGCACGTTATGCCTGGTGGGCGTCCTAGGATCGTTATTATGCGGATTTGGCTGGAACGCTCAAATCTACATAGTACCGATCTTGGGGCGTTATAGTTGTGAAGACCACTTGTATGAAGTTCAGTTCCTTATTAGCTATATTCCTCTATACTTTGCTACTATAGCCGTCTTTTGATATGACATCTAATTAGTAATTATACTCACGTATATATATATATATATATATATATATATATATATATATATATATATATATATATATATATATAGGGACGCGCTATTTGACTCCCAGGGAGTAGAATAGTTATTCTACACCCACCCTCTATCTTTACAACCGCATATGATTTTTACGTGACGTAAATTTTGTCTTATGTATTAAGTCAAGGAGAACGTAAGAAAAAATATAAATGACAAAAAAAATTATTTACGTGACGTTGCAAAAATACGACAAAAATACACTTATTTATGTTGTTTTTATGACTTTTACATCATTTTAACTCATTTTTATGTCGGTTTTTCTATTGTGGGTCAACATGACGTAAATATTTACATATGTAATATAATTTATTGATGTAACAACGTCAAAAATTGATAGGTGCAAAATAAGTTATTCTGCACCCTGGATGTCAAATAGGGTTTCTATATATATATATATATATATATATATATATATATATATATATATATAGGGAGAGGATTTGGTATGTGTGTGAACTAGGGTGCATGCAATCAGAACCGTTCATTTCTTTAGGATTGGTGCCAGATTTCCAAACCGGTACCTTTTTTGAATGCTTGTTGACAGGAGAAAATCGAAAGTGGCATGAGAGAGGAGAACCTTTCGTGGCTAGGTAGGACAGAAGAGGAAAGCCGGCCCGTGAGCTCTGGCTTTTCACCGAGTCCCTCCACCCACGTGAGTCCAAACTATGGCTGACACGGCAGCCCAAATGTAGTATACTCTGGCCGGCCCGTTCCCGCACGCGACGGCCCTGTTTCTGTTTGTGTACACGATGGAGCGATGCCGTTCGACATTTTCCCGTTTCAGCGTTCTTCCGTCTACGCGTTCGGTTCCAGATGCACCTACGGTGCCTTTACTGTTTGCCCTTTCTTTATTCGCGTGATTGGAAGATGCAATTACTAATCTCGTAGGCTAGTCCAGCTAGTACAATTAATGAGCCCCATCCGGACCTGATGTATTAAGAGTGGTGCTTCCGCCATTGCTGGTCTGCGGCGTCAACGGTGCCAGAGGAACCATGGAATCCCCTGGAGCTGATGGTGGCGGCCGCGTTATCGTCTCGAGCTCGGACGGTGCCGGAGACATGCACGCTCCCCGATCGTCCTGCTCTGTTCAGGTACACGAGTCAGAAATCTCGATTAATTTCGTCTTCACGGAAAGCATTAGTCGTTCAGATCTAATTGGAATACGTTTTTTCAGATTCCCGTTTGTCATCATGTTCTTCTACCTCTCACCTGCAAGCAGATTGGCATGCTTGATTGTTCTGACGACGATGAATACACGTTCATCAGCCATGGCGTAGAAGTTTCCACTGTAATTCTTCAGTTTTGGCAGACGCGGCTATGTCTGAAAGTGTTTGTTATATAGAAAGGATGCTCGTAGTTCATATCCTAATTCGTCTGCTTCTTATTAAGGTTCGACTCGTGGGTCGCATGTTGGAGCGAGTCGATTTAGGGCCAGAGATCCGCTTCGCCATCGATGATGGCACCAGCCGTATCGATGCTAGGATGTGGTAATATTTCAGTGCGGTATACTGTCACTAATGATGCCATCCTCATCTATTTTCTTTTCCTGCATTTACCGATCACTTTTGCTTTAAGGATCAACGGCGAGCAATACCCAGAGTACATGCTACAAGCAAAGTAAGTAAGGGTCCATTTTTTGTTATAACACTAGCATGCTATCCTATGCATTTACGCTCATAGAAACGTAATAATTTTGTAGAGACGGCGACTACATCATCGTCAACGGCGGTCTGAGGGGATCAGGATCTGCTAGATTTATAGAAGCTTACTCGATTAAGTACATAATCACGATTTTCTATGCTTTGTAACGGTATTCCATCTGGAAAAAACGGCATTTATGATTCTTTCGAAACACTGCAGGTGCGTGGAGAACTATAACGATATCACTCACCACTTCTTGCAATGCATTTACGCTCATCTTGACCTGAAAAGTAAAGCTAAGGTACAGCTCTGCCCAAAAAGGGGATAATGTTTTCCTCTCGTCATGACGATTTGATGAAATGTGTTACAGTTAACGGGATCTGATCTTTGCTCTGCATACAGGCTAGGTCTCTTGCAATCGTCGTTCAGGATACAGCAACTACTACGGACTCTCAGCGATCAACTCTGACAGTGAAAGACAACGGGCTCAGCCTGTTTGACAACGTTATCCGCGTTTTCGATTTGCCAGGAGTGAGGTTCGACCTCAAAACACTCTTTCAGTTTAAGCTAACATAACATGAAGTTCAAAGCATCTTGTAGCGTCCTCGGTGACCCCCTTTATCTGTATATGTAGGGCGCTGGAAAATGGCGCCTCTTTCTCGCTCATTAGCAGTATGACTGGTGCTCAAGAACACGATCTCAGGTACCTCACGGTTTTTACTTGAGCGGACGAACTAATAATTGGCGTGCATTTCTTGTCTCATACGATAAATTCACTATATGTTCAGGTCCGTAATCGACGCACACATCACCCTCGGAAACATGTTTGCAACTGTCGACGACAATCACTTCAAGGCCTCTTACAACGGATGAAAGTCGACAGGCGCTACTGTCAAGAGTCACCGACGCATGATTTGAGCGTCAGTAAAACTTGCGATAATCTAGCCATTTGTGAACCAGATGACTTTGTTAAGAACCTCCGATAGCCGTTGTTGTAATAGTTCAGATTTTCATATTTATATTAGAATTCCGTGCTAGTTGGGACTCTACATTTGAGTACGAACTAACCAACAGTGTCCATCAGTATCTCGACACCCAACATGCAACAGAGATTCATTCGGCTAATAAAACACTCAAGACTGAATCTGGATCTTTGGTTAACGTCAAATTATGGCTTCATAATAATCAGTGATTACATGCCAAATACGACTTCATAGGTTTCTGATCATTAAGTTCGCGGCAGTCATAACTGAAACAGCAATGTCTAGCCTCCCTCACGAGGGAGATCATATCAAATAATTAGAGGACATAACCCTGGATAGATTTCTGGCGAAACATCCCATATGTCATGACGGATGTTATCATTCCTGGGTGAGGCAAATTCTGAACTTGACGGGAAGCTGGCCAATGTTGTCCTTCAGTCCAAGAATCTCATACAGCAGCATCATCCGCGACTGGTCGATGTCGTCTCCCATCTACAAAATCGATCAAATATTATGAGTCGAGAGATAGGAGAACCCTAACCGTGCGTCAAGCTCGAAAGTCATCGTCAAAAAAACTTACGGGAGACAGGGTCCTCTGAAGTCTTGTGCCCATCCACTGTCTTGCAAGATGCATTGCAACTATACCACTGTTTTCCCTGGATACACAGGGATAAGAACATGTCAGGATACCGGTTGCATGCCATACTTATTATGACGATTCATCGTCCCCAAAAAAATAATTAAGGCAGGAGATAACTTGCCTGGTACACACCCACGGCCCTGTCGAAAGCTTTGGGAACCAATTTGTCCAGCCACTTGTTTTAGGAGCCCAGCCATCAAAGAACTCATCGATGCACGCCATGAGAGCTAACCTAAGCTCGTCCGCCAACTTCTTGTGCTCATCCTGAATCTCATCTGCCAACCTGTCGCCGTTGTTGATCATAGGGTCAAGGATTGTTGTGCGTCTTCTTGGGAAGTCAAAGATGTAGGTGGCCCACGACTCTGCGTGTGTGACCGGGAGGACAAACTGCAAATCATGGATCATTGCATGCCTGTTAATATGATATTAAGGACCACAAAACCTACGTTTCACAAAATCAAGAACCCGGACACAGGGAGTAATCTTAAATTTTTCTAACCATCGAGCATCTATGAACATCATGCTTTATGTGATCACCAATGAATAAACCTCTCACATAGTCATGACTGAGATAGTTATCCCTCCTCAAGACGTGACTCTGCATTAAGCATGCCATTTGAAACACCCGATTAAACTGTGTAACGCATAAATCAAGCTTCAGAAGGTGGAGAAAAAAACTTACAACAAATCCGGCTTCAATGTAGTGCCTCCATGGAGTGTCGTTGTATTTTCTGGCCCAATCGTTCTCAAGTTGCTGAAACCTTCTCATAGCCACGTTCATGAGATCTATCTGGATGGATCCACCGGCTCCAAGCTGTAACTTCAAGGTGTTTCCTTTCAGCTCGATGTAACTCGGAGTCGTGCTGATAACCCAGTAGCTACAGCAAGTAGAAATGGTAAAACCATGTCAGCCTTGATACAAATTTGTCACCAGTGATACACAAGATAATTAACAAAACATGGAATAACATGAGAGTCTTCAACAGGTGTTCTTATGTATGTCATTGAACTTACTTGTCCATCACAGCTCCTGTCATCTGGACAAACTTTAAGTAGAGATGTGTGGCACTTCCAGACGCCCTTTCTGAAAGCCTGTATTGCTGCACAAATGGTGATCTCCCAGCAGGTCCTGGGGCAACACGCCGTTTCCTTGGAGGAGCAGTGGATGTGTCTGTGTCCGGAGGCTTATTAAGGTTTACTACATCTGCCTCAAGCTCCTCACTGAAATCCAATAGCCCTGTGTGCAAGGTTCTTGTTCGACTGACAGGAGAAATTGTACAACTGACTCTAGGGGTAGCGCCAAAGTCTAGCCTTGTGCCACCAATGTTTATAGGAGTGAACGGCGTGCCATCCTGTCCATTACCTGTGTGAGAAAACAAACAAACATGGTCAGCTCATACTTCGGCGTTACGATACATGAGTGACAAGCAAGATGGTGATCGGTTATACCTGGAGAGCTCAGACCAAAAGGTTTTTCCGCCTCATGTCGCTGGTAGCGCTCATCATGGCTTTTTTGCCATTTTTGGATGGGGCGTCTTTAGGAGAATCAAATCCCAAACCAAATGAGGGTACTTCGTTCATCATCGGGCAGTCAGGGTGGTAAAGCCACTGAACTTGTCTGCTTGAGTCCATTGGCTGCTCACAGTATATGGGATACTGGTCACATTCAGCTTGGTCAATCTGTGTCATTTTAAATCCAACGACGGGGACTATATCTGTCCCACACCTGCCACCATCAGATACTTCGACGACAGCCTCTTTCCCGTGTCTGCGTCCACCATCTGCAAGCTCAATCAATTCATCTAGCATGGCATTGCCTCCACCACCCATAGACTGCTCGCCATCATGGTCACAATGCCGTACAGACTGCTGTCCTGTCTCCCCATCGGCAAATCCTCTCTGAACTGCATCGTCATTCATATCGTCTTCAGTCACGTTGCATATGAATGATACTCTCCTTTTCTTCATTGCAGACTGTTTGAATCTCGACGGAGAAACCTCAACAACGTCAGGAGAACTGTTGATGTTCGGGGCGTCTGCTCTGTTTCCTGGAGGAGTTGTGGCGTTCTGGTTGCATCTCCTTCCACCTGCATGATCCTCACTACGAGCATTCCCACCCCCCTCACGGTTGACACCTGCAAAATATCATGTAGTTGAGGCGATCGTTAAACAATCGGGCGGTATGTAAAATACAACAATGTACAGGGTCAGAGGAGTTGATCTACCTGTTCTGTTTCGCCTCATCTTGAAAGCAGCGTCCTGCTGGTCAACCGTCGAGAAGAATGTGAAGAACTCCTCCCTCAGCCTCTTTGCTTCGCGCCTCATCCTCTGCTGGGCAGCTACTTCCAAATTGTTCAAAGCATTTAGGTGACGGTGGTTTTCCTCCTCCTTCTTCCTCCCAAATTGGACATTGATCTCTTCACAGCAAGTGGTAAACTGTGATATTTTGTCCATTACAAGATACGATGCCTGTAGAATACAATTTGAAGATCACATTACACCCCCGCATACATGTTATGTATATTTGTGCAAATGAAAATGTACCTCCTTGATGTTAATGGACTCATCCGGTGTATCTTGGTGACTGTGGAATGTCGGGTTTCCATCGGTGTTTGAAGCGTGCGTCCTGTTGATGGGGTTCCTCTCATAGCATACAGTGGAAGCTGGCCTCGGCTGCAATGTAAAAAATGTCCTAATTAAACCCCCAATCTATACGCTCAAATACTCAGAGAATACTACAAAAAAAAGTTGCTGCAAAGGGTAGCAGACATACAACTAGCCGTCCGTAAACAACCGGGCGTGCTCCCTTGCGTGACTGTATATCCAGACCGATAATTGTCTGCATCGACTTCAGATCGTAATCTTTCATCCTGGGGAAAACGGAATGGTCTTTGTTTTTATCACCCACATCAAGGTTGTCGAGATAAAACACCTGCATGAAGTAAAATAAGCGTCTGCCATGCGTCAACTTATGAACTCATAATGAGGGAAACATAAAATCTGATGGGTAAATGTACCTGGATAAACGGTAAGCATCCTGAAAGGTTCGACTTTGAAGCCCCCCCGCTAAGATCGGCTCTAACCCTCTTGGCGGCTGCCAGAAGTTCTTCTCTGGCAAAACCACCCCAATTGTGCATATGTATCAGATCAGGGTTAGCCAATGCTCCCCAGTAGTCTGTGACAAAGTAATCGTTCTTCATTGTCGGAGCTATCAGATACGTGACAACACAAATGGCGAATGCTATCTTGAAGGTCTTTTTCTCTGTTGGAGACATTGGATGGTTGTAATTCTTCTTAACTGCTGCAACCATCGGCCCGATATTGTGGTCACCATGTTTCAGACCGAACAAGGCTCTTATCTCCGAGACAACTGCATCTGAGACAGAATGGTCTTGGACCCTAACAGGTGCTGCCCCGCAAGGTAAGCCCATCACCTTCTCGAAATCCTTATCAAAGATCGGTATGTCTCTGCGATGGCATATGGATATTGAACTGGCTGCATCGTCCAAATGTTTCAGCAGCCACAAGCAAAAGTGCCTGTTTGCTCTCGTGATTTTCGGAAGTGAAAGTATACCTTCAAATTTCATTTCCCTGACAAGCTTTATCCTTTCCTCGTCGAGGAACTTAAACAGACCGAGCATTTTCTTCATGCTGCACCTTGAGCCTATTTCAGCTGCTTTGCTTTTTCCTTTCCTTGCATCTCTTTCAGGCAACTCAACAACCTCCTCTTCCTCTTCTTCTTCGTCAGAGTCAGATTCAGAAATCCTGTCTCCCGCAGGAAAACCTATTCCTTCATCCTCCTCTTCCTCGTCCGATAGATCTTGGTCCCTCCTCATGCTGCTTGGTCCCGATGGTGGCACGCCGTAACTGTCCATTATCAGACCTTCCGATTCCTGAACAATATGGTATTAGAGCGGCACGCCGAAACTGACCATTTTCAGATATCGCTAGTATGAACGACCTAATGTATATGCAAAAGAATGCGAGCGACGAGAAACAATATATGACGAAGCTCGGCCGCTGAGATCGACAGAAATCACCAGATCATAGAGGTACTTACTTGCTCAGATCCTCCGCTGCTCCCGGCTGTCGATCCCTCCTTCACCCTTAGTCCTCCCCCGCCGCCTGCTCTCTGAGATGAGTGGCGAACGAGAAGAACGGGGATAATAACTCCACAATATGGCTCTCCGAGAGGGGACGTAGCAGGATCTAGACGAGTCACGCGTTGGCTAAGTGCAGGAATCCCGGATGCTATCAAGACCCGTGACACGTGCCTGCAGCTAGCCAGACGGGCCATATGTATTCTCTTGAGAGTCGTGTTGTGTAAAACTCCGGTAAATTCGTGCGTCTAAAAATAACTGAGACGCGCGGTTTCGCGCAGCGTGCAGCGCCAGAGCTCCCTAAGGCGCGAGGCCCCCGAAATTTAGTGTTTTGGACCCACGGTCTTTTGTTCTATGGATGCTGTTCAACAAAGTTCATGGTACCGTCAAAACTAATACTCCCTCCGATCCGAATTACTGTTCGCGGCGTTATTTTTGCGAAAACCCCTCTGGTTTTTTTCACCTGAAGCCACACATCCCCGACCGTCTCGTACTCTGCTCCGCCCCGGACGGCGCCGCTGCTCCGCCCCTCCCACGCCGCCTTTCTTTCCCCCAAGATCCCAAGGACGAGGGAGATCGCCGCCTGCTCTACCTTCCTTTTTCCCCAAGATCCTAACTTTGCCGATTCTGGATGCGGTGAACCTGTCGGTGAGGCCCTGGATGACATTGCGGTGCGGGATGGCGTTGTTGAGGTAGCGCAACCGCTCCTCCATCTCCGCCACCTCCGCGTGCGTGAACCGGAACGCCGCCCCCCCTGTGCTCGGCGGCTGCCCCATCCTTCGATTCACCGAAGCTGCTGTGACGGATGCGGCGGTGGCGTAGTCCTTCGACCGTACCTGACTGTTTGGATTTTGTCACAACTCATGAATATTACATGAGGAGTATAATTTTCCTTACATGCTTATAATTTACAGTTGTTTGCTCTAGTATTACATGCCAGCTAATTTAGGATGGCTAGCTGTTTATTTTTGCCTTCCTTGGCTTCTCGTATTGCCCTTCATCTTCTCCTCATCTTCTCCTCTTGATCCTCTTCTTCTCCTCAGGCTTCTCTTCTTCTATTATTGTTTGTTTTCCCTTCCTCTTCTCCTGCTCATGCTTCTCTTCTTCTATTCTTGGTTGTATTGCAGCTTCAAATTCGCCTATTTGTGTTTCCCGGACGAGATCAAGTTTCTGCAAATAGTAAACATAAAATTATGCCAGTAAGATCAAGGAGTACTGTAATTACAAGCAATAAGACATTGACATACACTCTTGACTCGACGGCGTTGACGGACAATGCTTGATGGGTCCTTCAACCATGTGGCATATTCTTTTCCTGCGATAATTGTGTCATAATCCAGGATTACTTGGGACCTTCCTTTTCTCTTTGATGCTTTCTTTGCTTGTTTATCCTTCATCTTCTCCTCCTCTTTCTCCACTTGTTGTTTCTCATAGTCGGCTATTAGCTTTAAGGTTTCTTCATATAGTTTGCTCTCAACCTCTAGTGTGTTAGGCAGCTTTCCCTCTTTTATTAGCTTGTCCTTGCCCATGTGGGGTGGCTTATATGTGTTTCCACCTTGGTTTTTCATAATCTCCACCAGGATATACTGCAAGGTGACATACACTTTGCCAAGTGTCTTCACGTCATATGCATCGTAAGCTTCTTCGACTGTTTCTATCAGTTCTTTGAGAGTGTTAGGTGCACTCTCAAATGCCAAGGATTGGATGGAGCTGAAGAAGCAAATATCCAAAACATTAACATCTGGCGAGTTAGGAGGTTGGAAAGTCAACCTAATATCCAGTCCTGAAGCTTTTACGGCGGCCAGAAATACAGGATCATCAGGCTGAACATGCGTTCTAGCATTGTCCTGTTGTATCCATATTGTTCCCACATCTCCATCATCAGGCCACACTTCTACAATTGCTGGAATTACCTTCTCACAGAGGTATTCCTACATGACGTCTCTAGTAACATTGAGGTTCTTTAGTTCCATCGTGCCTTTTGTCCTATACTTCGAGTTGTATTTGGCTGCATCTTCTGTGACAAAAGCCCAGATGCCTACCTTTCCGTCAAATGTCACATTTCCTTGCGCATCATGTCTAGGTCTTGCAACCACAGTTAAGAACATCACCTTCCCGATGCTGTTTTTGTTATGGATAGTGCGAACTGGCTCTGGTTCTTCTCGTGTTAGGTAGTACGTCCTGTCTCGCTTATGCATTATGTTCCCCATCTTTATGAACGAAAGCTTTGCTTCTAATATTGTTGCTTCATCGACCATTGAGATGCAATATATGAGCCTTCTAATTCTGTTTTCCAAAGTTAGATGTGGTTTCAGGCTATTGGTATGGCGCCTTAAATCGCCCCATGCCAACCTCCTTTGAAGTGTTGCGAAAGGGATATCAAGGGACCTTGCCAGCCCCCTCAATGTACCCCTTTTGTTCATTGCAACTTTAGGCACCCTTTCATCCAGATTAAGCTCTCTCCTCTTTCTTCCGCACCTGCCCTTCCGCTTATTTGAGAAATCAGGCACTTCATTTTTCTGCTCTCTTGATCTATGGCATTCTTCCATATCTTCTCCACAGATCTAAGACTTATTCCCAAAAGTTGAGCCACAATTTCTTTATCCGCCTTCACCACGGGTCTATCTTTTCCTAGAGCTTTCAGTGCAATATATGCTGCAAATTTAGAACTCTCCGGCAGATCTTTATGGTGCCTTTGCACAGCATGTTCTTGTGCTTCTTCTTCTTGAATGTGGTCTGCCTCGGCAGCATGTTCTTGTTCTTCTTCTTCTGGAACATGAGCAGCTTGTTCTTCTTCTTCTGGAGTATGTGGACTAAAGTTGAGATCCAGCTCTTGTGGAGGAGTTAAGTTGATATCAAAGAGGACCATCTCGTCCTATGGTGGACTGGGCAACCTGCATAAAACCAGAAACTTAGTTAACTATGAGCAAACAATACATATCTTGCTGAAAATGTGATGTTGAGACTGTATAACTGAACCAACAATCATGTATTCCTTATTGTGAACTTGAGCTAATTTTTATAAGTACAACATATAAGTAAACATGATTCCTTATCAAGCTTTTCGTACTGTCTTCCTCTGTTTACTCGCATTTACCATATCCTGTACTGTCTTTATTCTTTCATTATTCATTATTTAGGTTCGCCAAGTTCGTGAGGCAGATGTGTTGAGGCAAAAAGCATATACTCCTAGCAGAGTGCACAGCACAGTGATGTTTAAACATGGCTCTGCTAATTTCTATGTGCGTGACATAGTGCAGAGCACAGCAATGTCCTGACTTTCTGGGACTGTTTTACAGTTAGCTGACAAGTTCTTTGCAAAATCCTGTTAGCCATTGTACTGCAAAATCAAGTTCTTGTGCTTATCCTTGCACCAAAAATGAATCACATTTCCACTGATGCATTCTTATAGAGTACAAATTCTGTTGGTTTTTAACCAATGTTACTGATAGTTTTTAACCACACATTTTTTGGACATATTTAACTGTGTGCCAAATATAGAAAAATGAAAGATTTTGGCTGGATCATCTAATTGTCTAGTTCTGGCACAATCTCCAAATGTTTCCTTAGTGTTAACTTTTATACTGACCTCTAGATCGGTAGTGAGAATCACATGGTTATATAACCTATCCTGCGTCAATTGTGTATTCTCCTGATGCTCTTATGGCACATGATTGGACTCCCATAGGGTGGAATCGCAGATTCAGAATATGCTTTGACACTGTGGAGCAATCTCAATGGACGCCCAAGTTACTAGAGGTGGAGCCGATAATTGTTGAGGAGAAGAATGATGATTCTGCAAGGGCTAAAGGGGATGCTCGCATCGCCTCTCGTGTGTTGTTTCCGGTATTCTGACGGTCCATACCGCTCTTGACTAAGTTTTATATTCCCGTTTAATCTCCATATTTCGCAGAAGACAAATTATAGACGTCTGATTAGTGATGAATCAACCAGTTCAATTCGTTAATCATATGTACATTGATAATAGATATCTTTCATTCAATTTATGTGACGTCGGTCTGTAGGTGGTGTGCATTGGTCCATACCCCCGTTGTCGGATACATTCAAAAACTGTTACTATTCAAGACGTATGTAAACCATCACTTAAATATTAAGGATTTTAATTTGTTTGTTGTTGTACATATTCCAAGAGGTAACATGATTGAAATCCCAATGTGATGCCATATTTTTAAATTGAAGATCAGGAGTCATTTTTAGAGATCATCGGTCATCGCATGATATGATGTACCGTTACACTACGAGGCGGGTACCGTTCACATAATGTACGCGGACCTTATAAAAGCTACACAGGTTCAGTATAATCATTAATCGAGAGCCACGTACAACAACAACAAAAAAATCCCTTGCGTCAACATTTCTGTCAGACCCATTGTCACGATTCTATGAAGCCAGATGGCTTCGACATAACAACCACAAGTAGAGGACGAGAATGGCAAATCCATCACACATACTTCATTAATAAATTAAAGGTGTTCATACAGTCGACGAATGGAGAGGGCTTATACGATTACAAACTCATTATAGTTGGATTAGCCGAAACATCACTACATATCCTTGATGAAGGACGGCCATGGCGCTGTGACGGGGAACACATCGCGGAGAGAATGCTGGTCAGTGGAGCTAATCACTTCGGTGGCTGAGAGCTCTACTAGGTTGAGGTGGTAAAACCCCGGTGTGAAGCCAAATCCAACGACCGCGGACGTGCCGTTGTCACCGGCCACGTGAATCCGTGCGGAGTAGTAGAACCCATCAACAACGTGAACTGATTTGTCCCAGATTTCCTTAAAAACCTCCAGGTTGTTGATTTCGGGCAAGTAAATCGAACGACTCATCCTCCAGGTGTCGCCGTTCATGGCGTCGTCTAGCACCCAGTGAAGCACACAAGTCTCTAGACCCCTGAGAATGCAGAGTCCCCTCTTCCCATATCTCGCCACCTTGTATTCGGCGTCCTCGAGGCACTCAAACAGAGGCGGCAGAGGGATAACGGAGAAGATCCCACTCTCTCTATCGTACGACACCACAGTGCCGTGTACATACATCATGAACAGAATTCCGTCGGCGACGAAGGCATACGGACTGCTAAGAAGAGGCCCGGGATACCTTGGTTGTAGTGTCGGTGAAGCGGTGGCGTGCCAAGACCCGTCACGGAACTCGTTGACGACGACGGCCATCCCAGGGAGATCGCTCTCCGCAGCCTCTTGGAGCTTGTCGAAGAACGCCATGTCGTCCCAAACGACAATGAAGCTGCACACCGTCTTCTGTAGGTTCCCGCTCCAGGCCGGCGCGACCAACTCCGGCGGCTCGATCGTCGACGTAGGCGTCGCGTCGAGGAGACCTCGTTTGGCTATGCGCCAACCATGCATCTCCTGGCGCACGAGGATAACGCCGTCGCGACAAAACACGACGGGGTCGTGCGCCGAAAGCGCGAGCTCGTCAAAGGTCTCCTCCACGGATGCAGCCTTAGCCTGGAGTGAGCCGACGAGACCAGGCATCGGGTCGAACCTGACGAAGAATTGTTCCGGCCTCCCGTAGACGCTGATGAAACCAAGAAGCGGTGTTGAGCAACGCCGCTTGAACTCGGCGACGAACGCCGATCCGACACGGTGGCCGCCCAACCTTTTGAAGACAGCGCCGCAGCCACCATGGTCTTGACGCCGTCGAGCTTGGACAGCACTTCCCGACGCAGGTTTTCCTCGTCCATGACGGCGTCCATGGAGGTGTCGCCTGCTACGCGGAGGGGAGTGGACGAGACCACGGATGCTATGAGAACTGAACTAACGTTAGAGTAGCGGGGATGGAGCAAAAAACTACTGCTGTCTGACGTCCATAATTTCGCAGCGCACAGCTGTAATTTCAGTGTGGGCGTTTCGACCGAAGATTCAGAAGCTTGGGCGGTAAAACTGGATTTGCCAAAACTATCTTCCTGCTAGCTGTAGCTACTGCGTGCAGCTACGCCTGAACATCGGGGTCAATGCCACCGGATTGGGTCAAAATTACTGTCTACAGTGCCTCCGCTGGCAAAAAGTTACTGTTATACCTTGACCCTGATCGGTCGGTAAGACCTGGATTATGCCAAGAAATCTTGACTCTACATTGCACAAATTATTTCACCCACATTAGTCACGTTCACATTGGCGCATCTCGTATATATTCATGGATGTTGGATCCGTGCTCGTATGTTTGAACAGACGGTTCCTCCTGGATTAGTGAACAGAGCCGTTGTTTACTTAACAACTGCACGAACGGTCGATCTCGTTTCTCCAACAGCTGACAGATTACGGCTCGTCGGTTCACAAAAACAACCAACACACCAGGTCATGGAACCAATGATGAATAATAGCCCCAGACATACAGATGAATAATAACACACAATAAGTTCACAGCATAAATGTCAATGCAGACGGACACACTAGGACCTGCAGGTCACTGAACAATGTCATCTTAACATAATTATCTGAAAACTACAAGTCTAGCGCTTGCGTTTGTATGTGCTATCACTGCCGCAAGTTCTGGCATAATGCCCACCCAGTCCACATTTTGTGCACCTCACCTCCTTTGGCATCCTTTTCGGACCATCAAAGTCAGGGCAGGAAGGAGTGTAGTGACCGCTCTCGCCACAAGTCTTGCATCTGCGAGGTGCTGAAGGTACAGGGTTGAAAGGCTTCTTCTGTGAACTGCCCGACGCTGACGGACGACCTCAAGGTCGCTTTTGGGGTTCTTGATGGTCTTCGCCATTCGAGGGCTGTTTGTTTTCTTTGCCCCAACGAGTTTGGGGCTGATCCTCTGATAGATCATCTGAGTCCGAGTCGCGCTGGTTCTGGAATTGCAACATGGGACATGACCCAGTGACATGCTCCGTGACCCCACATATTGAGCACTTATGCTTGTTCTTCTCCCCAGTCGGCTTCATCCTTGTCGATTTTGGCCTGCCTTTCCCTGCTCTGGTCACAGGAGGGTTCAAACCAGCCAAAGGATCATCCATTCCAGCCTGGACTTCATCATCGCCAACCTCATCCACGCAAATGTCGGCTGAATCGGATAAGGGAGCAGACCCACCTGGCAAGTTGCCCTGAACACCAGATTCAGACATATTATCTCGATTAGTTGTGTCTTCGGTGAAAAATGCAGGATGCGAAGAACCAGCATTCATGAACATATCAGTCATTTCCTTAATAAACTCATCAAATCTTCTGATGGCATGCTGAAAAGACTCCACTCCGATATTGCCCAACTGAACCATTTCTAAGGCTTTGATATACAGTATATTGTGTCTAAAAGTCTTTGATATCTGCACACTAGCATCTTTTTGGTAACATTTCAAATGCTCTGGCAGGTTGTCTCGTGCATCTCTAGTCCATCTCTTCAATATGTATCTGCGTGGGATTTGCTTTATCCCAATATGAACCATGATCTGAGTCGAAGAAACAGAGTACAGTAAGCATATGAGCAGCGAGTATTAATGCAACGGACGCGGGTTGGAAGGATGGCATAGCAGAGCGGGGGGTGCACCAGGCAAGCTACCTTAATTACGTGACGGCATAGCAAACCACAGTGTTCAAACATTCCACACTCGCAGCTGAAGGTGTCGCTTTCCCTGTCGACATTTACTTCATACACACCTTTGCACCAACGCTGGCGTCTCTCTGGATCTGTTTGTTCGACGACAATTCTCCCGTCGACCTGAGGTCCTCTAACCATGTAGGTTGCAGACTGAAAAAGCTCATGTGAGAATAGCTTGAAAACAGCCCTAGTGTATGTTTTCCCTGCATGCCGCTCCAGAGGATGACCGGTCTTGATTACAACACCATCCTGGGACAAAAATGAGAGAGTCAGCGCGGTTATGAATTTATTACTCCTTAGATTGTTAGGAATAAGAAACGACCAGATGATACTCACCCTCCTCGTGTGTCCCTGCTCATAGTCCTCCTCGGCACACCTGTCAGCGTACATCTTGTTGTATTGGACAACAAACGTGTTAAGGGCGCATGACCTAGACACGTACGTCTTGAGGACTGAGTTCATGCATTCACTCCTCTGGGTGCTGCTCATCTTGGCACAGAACTTATCCCTCATGAAAGCCTTGACCCATTTCTTCCTGTTGTCATAAATCTGCCTTAAAAACGAATTCTTTTGAAGGCCATAACAAGTTATTATCTCGTGCCACTCCTTTTCAAACTCCTCTTCTGTCATCATCTCATTGATCAGAGCAGTGAAGTCCAGTCTGAATGGAGAGTCTTTCTTGTATAAAGAACCTAGGTTCTCTCTAATAGGTTTAAGAACATGCCATCTGCACCAGCGGTGAGTTGTGCCTGGCATTACAAATGCAATGGCTACCTCCATCTGTCTGCATTGATCTGAAGAGAAACATTACAGCCGATCAGTAACCCGAAACAATTCTGAGGACGTGGAGAGGAAACAGGCATGTAAGGCAAAGAAGTTGAGTATACCTGTCAATATAGTCTTTGGTGCCACATTGTTCATTGCAGCCACGAAAGTCTTGAAAACCCAGGTGAACGACTCAACTGTCTCTTCTCTAACCACTGCGCATCCAAGAACACAACATTGGTAGTGGTTGTTTACTCCAATGAATAATCCAACAGGCATCTCATACAGATTGCTTTTGTAGGTTGTATCGAAGGTAATTGCATCACCAAATAAGGTGTAATCTTCCCTACTCTTCTGGTGACACCAGAATAATCCGGACACCCTCCTCTCCTCATCAGTTTTCATTGCAAAAAAGAAGCCACTGTTTTCAGCCTGCATGCTAGAGAACAACTCCAGTGTTTTGTCTATGTCATTCTGACTGGCGTCATGAGCTATGGATGCACACACTGACTTAAGTGACCTTCTCCGATACGGCACATCATTATAGTTACCGTGAAGGTCAGTCAACACTCCGTATACCCTAGTGAGTGAAACATTGTTCCTTCGCAGATGCCTGATCAGGTCCTTGACAGAAGAGTCAATATGGTTATGACACTGCCAAACTCTCCGTTCGCCAATTGTGTCAGCCATCTGGTGGTTATGGTCCAATACAACCTTTGCATAATACCAGCCATCATCGTGCGTCCGTCTGATCTTAACCATAGCTGGACAACTGGTCCTAACTGATCTTGTGTTGTCTGACTTGGCGGAGCCCTGAAACGAAGACAGATAACGAGGCATCAGCCTAACCCGCCAACCGTGGAGTTAGCGTTATTCATGTAATGAATTTCGCTCACCTCACAGGAGCATAGCAGTTCTTGCTTTGTTTTGTATCCTTTCTTGTTAACATACTTGCTTCCGTGTTTTATTCCGAAACCTGATTCCCAAGAGTGAGCATTGAAGAACTCAAATGCTTCCTGCTCGGAGTCAAACACCATCCCAACTTCCGGCAGGAATACGCGTTGCCTGCCTTCTTTGACAGCCTCACTCATGGCACGTCCTATTGCCGATTCGGAATCCTTGCACTGCGCCCTGCTTGCCGCACCTTCTCTGTTCCTGCATAAACGATATTCAGCGATTATATGATCGGTCAATGATTAAGGACGGACAGCTGGCACAAGAAGATCATAGTAGTACCTCTGCCTCCTAACCCACCCCTCAGACGGCTGTTCTTCAGTATTATGGACGTTTGGGGCGCCCTCCTCCGGTGCTTGTACGACAGGTGAAGGAGCTCTGCCTTCATCCGCCGATTCACTATCGACAGGAGTAGGATTCCCGGCTTGGGAAACGAATGCCGCTCCTTGCAGTTCGTTGTCATCTGGAACAGAATTTAGCAGTCACTGAACTATTCTTAATCTTAGATCCAATGCGTGGTGTGGGTAGCAACGGCGAACAATTTTACCTTCAAGATCGACGAGGTCTACCGTCGCCGGCTCATTCTTCTTAAGCATGGAGCACATCTCCGGCGCTCCCCCGCAATCCTTCACCGCCGAATCTTTCTCGACAGACGGAGTTCCGGCTTGAGAACCGACCGCTCCTCCTTGCAATTCGTTGTTACCTAAATCGAACTTTACATGTCTCTGAAATCTATACACGGTGCGTGGTTTAGGTAGCGGTGGCTGAAGATTTACCTTCAAGCGCAACGGCAGATCCGGTCGCCGTCTCCTTCTCCGGAGATGTCGAGCCCATCTTCACGCCCCCCTTATGACCTAGATCTTAGCTAGCACCATTGGGGCGAAGCGTAAAAGCAGTGGATGAAGTGGCATAGTCACGGGTGGACCAGAGAGATATCAAAGCAATCAGTAAACTAGTGTGGTCACGGATCAGTGATTCGATTCGGATGGATCGGTATGGTGTTCGACCAGCCGACACTCATGCTACAATATATAATAATGTTTTTAGTTTTTGAGAACCCATAGATATAATAATGCTGACCAGTCCCAAATAGCAAAATTGGTCGGATCAATAAAAAAATCGCTATGACGAGCTTACACAATAGCCTGAACCTTTTTTCGAGCACGTCGTATCGTTGAACACGCTACGAAACGGTACGTTGTACAGAAATGTACAGTGCCCACGCGTTGACATAGACGGTTCCTGCTATGTTATTAAACGGGGCCTCGATTTGTCAGGCATCGTCATGTAGCTCGTATCAGTAGATGCAAAACCTGCTTGGATGCACCCGAGGTTCTAATGAATGCTTTGATCACCTATGATAAAAAAAAAAGCCTGGTTTGGGTTAAAGCGCAAGCTTTTTTGGTTTTCATGCAAACAAGTTTCATCCTCTTCCCTTGGAATTTGTGATGAAGAGATTTTCTCTATGACGAACGCTTCTCCGTTCAGCAATGTCGAAAAATTGCTACGTCATGTGGGCAACCTGGAGCTCTCAGAATAGTTGGAATCATGATCGCTGTAATTATTCCCTAGTTCAAACTTTGAAGATCGCAAAAGAAGCGTTAGCGGTTATTGATATCCCAAAGAAACTTGTTCTTGCCCACAAAAAAAAAAACTTGATATTGTTCTACCCACATCATAGTTGGCGATCGCTTGAAGAGGGAGTTGTCAAGACTATCACGAATGGAGGTGACTCGTCCTCTGATTGATGAGGCCCTAGCACTGCGTGACAAGGTTATTTTATCTAAGTTGTGATAGAGATGGAACCTATGGAGGTAGTGAACCTCTCGAACCCTCGTCAGGATCACGATCAGTCCTGGCGCCGGTTAAGCTAGACATATGATAGGTAGTTTTATGTTTTAATTCATTTATTATTCAGCATGTTGCGAGATCGGCGACTCACACAGATGCTCTTTGTGTTAATCTTGTGTCTGATCGATCGGGATCTGTCGTTGTTGAAATAAAGCTCTCCGAATTCCAAGAAATAACAACATTGTTCCCAGTTGGTCGCTGCAGCGCAGAAGTCAGAGAGAGATCGATCACCCTTTCTCCATTGGATTACCGAAATTAGATCCCTTATTAGTCATCATAGTGAGTGTGTTATTGTATAAGCGGAACGATCACAGGTTAGGGCTAGTCATTTTCTTGCAAATTTTGCAAAAGTAGAACGCCAAAATGCCACATGGTTAGGTTCTGGGTCTGATCCTGTTCTTCAGATCCTGGAACGTGATCGAATTGTAGCCCCGCATGTTTAATAAAGTTTCTATTTTGTCCGCAAAAAAAAAAAGCCTATACCGTACCGTCCCAACGTTGCGTGTAGGTTGGTGGTTTATATTATTTAACATATTATTGGGTAACTCAAACAACCGTTTGAGAATATATTAATACATAACGATTAACAGAACGGGAATGATTGCGTCAGCACAAGACTATTAGTGTGTGTGAATCATGTCTACAGTGCTCGGACACCATATTCATGAACATGTTATTCTAGGAGTCCCACCTCAAGCGTTTCCACCAAAACCGAAGTTCAACACTTCAACTCAATCAACATTATTCAGTTCTCCACTCTACTACGGTGCCAGAAGTGGTAAGGTATGGATCATATGTAATATAAAATCGGTGCCCGATTCATTGGTAAACGGTGAGTACATAATGCATTCACGGTCCGGGTGAGTATCGTTGTAACATGCAAGCAAAACTTTCAACAGATCAATTCTAACGTAGTTGCTCTTACCTCTTAATTCTATCGTACGAAACAAACGCCAAAATAAGATACTGTTAAAATATAAATAGTTGGATTACACATAAAATGTTTAGGGCGGGTTGACACTGCCCAGGCCCATTGGAATTACATAAATAACTGAAACTAAAATCTGGAACATCGAGATGCGCCTGATACTAAACCATCTGAAAGGAGTGCACCAAACCTCCTATCTAACTATAGGAGGCCACGGCTCAGACAGAGTGAGGATACGCTCTACTGGTGCATGTGGATCAATCTGGTCCAGCTCCAAAACAGTCTTCTTGCTTGTGTCTATCACAAAAGACCTCCATCATAGCCGAGGGTCACCAAGAGAAATGTCCCACTCCTCCAAACGGATCTCATTTGCAAAGTGCTAATGTCCGGATCCTCACCTGATCCTATGTCGATACCCAAGAATCGTTTCCAGATATGCATGCCAAAAGTGTTAACGAACATGTCCATGACATCTAAAGAACCAGTGCAGCTCCACTCAAGCCCTTCGACGCCCCGTGTAAGAACCCAGGTGTGAATCTGGCCCAACTCCAACTGAACCAGTGTAAGCTCACCTTGAGCATGCTCGCCGACTGAGTACTGCAGACCGGAACTCGCCTCGACTGCCAGATCGCCGGGCAGAGGGATCGCAGAGAATGAGGAGTGTTTCAGGGAAAATGATACAATGAAACCGACGACGTACATCATGTATAGGTAGTCTCCGGCCATGATGCAATAAGGATTTGGGTGGAAAATGGTAGGATGCGGATGCTGGATGGGATCGGATATGTATCTAATCCAATTGCCTTCGGAGAAGACGCACACGTGCACACGTATGCATTCGTCGGAATCAAAACTTATACTGTCGAAGGAACGCATATACTCTCCGGCGGCATCCTCGACGAAGAAGGCCATACCTTCAGGTCCGGCTTGAGGTAGAACTCCGTACTGCCCGAGTGTGTTTGGTGTGTACTGGTCCAAGACGCGCGGGATCGCCGGGATCTCCGGAGCTTCGAACTTGTACTCGTTGTCGGTGAGGCACGGGCAACTCGTGGAGTAGCCGGCGGGCTCACCACGGTTGCGCGACAGCACGAAGCCGTCCCGAGAGGCAACGTTACGGTACCAGCCCAGTTCATGGCGATCTATGCGCGCACGTAGAGCAAGCACCGTGACGTCGCCCGGGGCAACCTCCGCGTCAAACAGCTGGTAGAACTTTCCGAAGACGCTCTCGAACTCCACCAGGAACCCTATTAAGGAGGGCTCCTGATGCTTGGCATACTGGTCGGCGAAGGCTGGATCCTTCAACGTCGCCCTCCAGATGGTACTCACGCCGGAGCTCCGAACAACTGATTTGCTACTGTCTATCCTGACGAAAATCTCAGACAGCATGTGTGGGTATCCTAGGACGTCGTGGGGTGGGGATGTGCCTGAGGGCTCCATGAATTGGCAGCTGGCAGCGATGAGGAGAATGGGGTGGGTGGGGGGCGGGAGACGGAGTGCTGGATGGAGCGGAAATGGCTGCACTGGCAAACACGGGCGCAGCGGCTACGTCTGGGTAGAAGAGTGATCGAGAATCCGGACCAATGCATGGTTGGTTCTGGTGGGTCACCCTCAAATGAATTGGATATACGAATATTCGTTTTAGATTCCTCCCCGTCGTGGTTGGAGCTCCCCATCACTGACGGCCGTGAATAAAAATTACTAACAAAGCACTAATGTGTTTAATATAAAGAAGTAATATATCTCTTACAGTAACTCGTTATGGTAGGAGGATATAAATCCATTCTTTATTAGTAGCTAAAATGCCCTTGCGTAGCAGCAGGTGTATAATTTATTACTCTGGCGCAGCTTGATGGCTCCTCGATGGCACGGAGGAGAAACCCTACAAAACACCGTCCAACGGCGAAATCTGCCACCTCGTCCGCACGGGTCAATCCTGAGTACACCGCCTGATTCGTCCGGGATCAACAAGTGCCCACGTCATCCGCCATCAGCATGCTGCCGTGGTGTGGCAGGCGGTGGAGAAGATGTTTGCGTCGCAAAGCCGCTTGAAGATCACCGATCTGAGAGTCGCAATCGCAAATACAAAGAAACTCAACATGACCGCGTCAGCGGTCTTTGCCAAGATGACGTGTATAGCAGATGAACTGGCGGCTGCTGGAAAGCCGCTGGAAGAAGAGGAGCTTGTCTCCTTCGTGATGGCAGGTCTAGGTCCGGACTACAGTGGCCTAGTCGGCGCAATCGGTCTCCTGAACAAGGACACCCCAACATCCTTTGATGACATGTACTCTCATGTTATTGCACAAGATCAGCGTGATGAACTTCAAGGAGCTCCGTCGCCATGAGATCTTGCGGTGGTGGTCCTAACTACACAACACCAGGAGGAGGTTGTGGCCGTGGTTGCGGTCGCTGTCACACCACTCCTTGGGTGGATGTTGTATGTCAAATCTGCAACATTGAAGGTCACCCTGCCAAAGATTGTTGGTGGCACTTTAGAGATCATGATGATGATGATTCCTATGCCCATTTTCTTTTTTGCTCGAGGATCAGGCTACGAGGAAAATAATTCTTAGAGGACGCTGTGTTGGAGGTCTATATCCGCTGATATCATCCTTGGCGTCTTAATCCTAGAAGCATGTTTTTCCTTCACGAAGCCTTCTCATGCTAAGTGGCATAGTCGTGTAGGTCATCCTTCTTTTGCTATTGTTAGAAGCATTATCAGCAAGAATAAACTTCCAAATGTTTGATCTAAGAATATTGAGCCTATTCTTGACCGGTGCCCTATATAGATTGCAACGGTGCTATAATATTTACCGAAGGGTGCCCTGCGTATATAGTTTCGGTGCCATGAACCATGATCCTGCTAGTTGAAATCACGACTTACATAAATGATTTCCTTACATACAACCTCAAAAGGGACTGCGGTCAAATTCGTGGAGATTAAGCTCAGAATAAAAAATAGTGGAGATGTGACGAAACGGGGATTGGAGCATCGTGGTGACTCTTTACAACATCCCGCCTAATAAGTAGGAAGTTTTTATATAGACTCTACTTTGGTACCAATGTTTTCTCTTTACAACCCTATAACATTATCGGCTTAATAGTCATGTGTACATCCCGCCTAATAAGTAGGAAGTCCTTATATAGACTCTACTTTGGTACCGATGTTTTAACTGAAAATAGGTCCATTTTCTTTTTGCTCGAGGATCAGGCTACGAGGAAAATAATTCATAGAGGACGCTGTGTTCGAGGTCTATATCCGCTGATATCATCCTTGGCATCTTAATCCTAGAAGCATGTTTTCTGTGTCACGAAGCCTTCACATGCTAAGTGGCATAGTCGGCTAGGTCATCCTTCTTTTGCTATTGTTAGAAGCATTATCAGCAAAAATAAACTTCCATTTGTTAGATCTAAGAATATTGAGTCTATTCGTGACCGGTGCCCTATATAGATTGCAACGGTGCTGTAATACTCCCCGAACGGTGCCCTGCGTATATAGTTTCGGTGCAATGAACCATGATCCTGCTTGTTGAAAGCACGACTTACATAAAGGATTCCCTTAAATATTACGTAAAAAGGGACTGCGGTCAAAGTCGTGGAGATTAAGCTCAAAATAAAAAATAGTGGAGATGTGATGAAACGGGGATTGGAGCATCGTGGTGGCTCTTTAGAACTCTATAACATTTATCGGCTTAATAGTCATGTGTACATCCCGCCTAATAAGTAGGAAGTCCTTATATAGACTCTACTTTGGTACCGATGTTTTAACTGAAAATAGGTCCATTTTCTTTTTGCTCGAGGATCAGGCTACGAGGAAAATAATTCATAGAGGACGCTGTGTTCGAGGTCTATATCCGCTGATATCATCCTTGGCATCTTAATCCTAGAAGCATGTTTTTTGTGTCACGAAGCCTTCACATGCTAAGTGGCATAGTCGGCTAGGTCATCCTTCTTTTGCTATTGTTAGAAGCATTATCAGCAAAAATAAACTTCCATTTGTTAGATCTAAGAATATTGAGTCTATTCGTGACCGGTGCCCTATATAGATTGCAACGGTGCTGTAATACTCCCCGAACGGTGCCCTGCGTACATAGTTTCGGTGCAATGAACCATGATCCTGCTTGTTGAAAGCACGACTTACATAAAGGATTCCCTTAAATATTACGTAAAAAGGGACTGCGGTCAAAGTCGTGGAGATTAAGCTCAAAATAAAAAATAGTGGAGATGTGACGAAACGGGGATTGGAGCATCGTGGTGGCTCTTTAGAACTCTATAACATTATCGGCTTAATTTCATGTGTACATCCCGCCTAATAAGTCGGAAGTTTTATATAGACTCTACTTTAAGTTTTTATAAGTCGGAAGTTTTGATCTTGACCATTCGTATATGTGTAAGCTAAAATAAGTGTCTCACATCAAAAATAGACTACTTGTTTGTGGGTCGTATTATTATTTTTTTTTGAGGGAGAAGAATCCAGAAGAATCGGGTAAGTTTCCAATGACGAAAAATATATTGAATAATCGTCTCCACAATCTACGATGCCTATAAGCAAAAATATGTCACACCACTCCAAGCTCTAACACATGTACATTTTGCCAAAAAAAAAACGGTGTGGCGGATATGGTCGTGTCATATTGAAATTACTTGATGAGGTAAACACTGCGCCATCATAATGCGTCAAATAGTATATACGACTATGCAACTACACATGTCGTAAATTTATTTTTTCGTGTCGATTTATCGTAACACAAAATGAAGACACATGCTGATTTTTTACTTAGGCATTCTTCAATCTATGTTGGTCTAATAATCTGACACGAGACGGTTCATGCCAGGATTTAAACACGAGGAAGGTGGTGGAAATAATGAAAGGTGATCCAGTCAGCATGTGGGTTATTGTACTGTACTCTTGTAGGGGGGGCATACCGTGCCCATAATTAATATATTCAGGGCCAAAGCATGTGAGTCAACGAAATGTAACAGTCTGTTTTTTACCAAATTATCAAGGATAAAAAGTGTTCTCGCGTGCCGTGGTATTGGTTTGTCGGCTAGCTCGTGTCGATATCTCCGTACAGCTGCAGGAGTTCCTGCCTTAAAAAACAAACAAAGGATGGCTGCATTTAAAGCGGCGGTCCGATGTTTTCAGACAACCTTGGCTGGTCAGATGGTTTATGACCACTGAGAGGGCGTGTATTGTTTGGATCAATCCTCAAAACCGGGACCTTGCTGTCTGTGTCCGTGTAAAGGTAACAATAACTACTCATGCAAAATGGATATGAATTAAATATCTGTCACGCGCAGCTATATGGTACAGACAACTTGGTTGCTTTTACCGGTGGTCACATCGATGTCGCTATTTACTCGTGTAAAAAAACCAATTACTACTGGCTCCACTATATCTACGGTACGCACGGTAGCACATCTCTCCACAAACCGGACAGGAAGAAACGCCATGTTTTCGCGCGTAGCCCACGAAGCAATTGCAGCAGAGAAGGACACTCACCACGGAGCGTGGGCGCCGGATTTGGTTTGCGAGTGTGGATTGATATCCGACAGGCAGATGATGGCATCGGGGAGGAAGAGGAACAAGTGGTACTACAAGTGTCGCAACTGGCAGGTGCGTAACCTCTATGTTTACTTATGTTCGTACGCGTAATGCATAAGGTGTTTGATCGAATATTGGTGTGCAGGGTACCGCGAACGCCTGCTACTTGTGGATCTGGGAGGACCTGGTCGACGACTACGTGAAGCAGTACTGCCGCTTGCTTGTTTCCGAGTCAGCGCGACTCACCAAGGCGGCCGACGAGACCAGGAAAGTAACTGAGGAGACAGAAGCCGACATCGTGCGTTCCCGGACGGAGAGGCGCAGGTCGCAGGCCTTCGCCGCGGTCATGCACGTGGTCTCCACGGTTTGTGTAGTAGGTTGCTCTCTGGCCGCCGTCAAGCTCTTCAAGGCGTGAACGGGAGTGACAATGCTCGCATCACGCGGAACTATAGGAAGTAGTACTCCTTTAGCGATTGATGTTTAGTTCCTGTCGTCTAATGTGTAACCAGTTGTGTACTGTTACTCACCTGTTGAACGCTCGTAAACGTGTTTGGTGATTCGTGGACCCGTCAGGGGCGTCTCGACCGTAGAAAAATGTTTAGACGTGGCAAGAAGTGTGACCAAAGATGTTTCTGCTCCAAACGACAATCTAGTATTTTCTTATCGCGTTTGTTGTCCTTGTGCTCGCACGTTAAGAAAATGTACCTCCTTGACGTTCGCATGACGGTAAGCGGAGCCATACCCATATTTAACAGGTACCTGCATTGGTTAGCAACAGAGCATCTGGCTAAATGAACGGTGCCAGACATAGGTACTAATTAAAAAACACACCATGGAGTAGGTTGCCATACATGCTAGCATCGCACCGCTTGGTCCGACCATAACAGTATTTTCTTTTACATCTCAATCTAATGCGATCCTCATCAAGAAATACAATGCCTATAAGTTGTGCAAAATAAAAAGGTAGTGACAAAAAAAAGGAGAATGGGTCAAGAGGATGAGAGGGAGAAGCCTTGCCGAAAACAGTGGCTAACAACCAAGTAATAATTAATTTAATTCATGGTTGGATAGGGCAGCGAAGTCACAAAGATCATGGCGATCGTCGGCGATGGAGGGGGGTCGCAATTTCGGTGTATGAGAGCGATCGTCGCGGGTGGAGTGTGTCGGAGTTGCGGTCTACAAGGTCAAGCGAGCCAGCGGTGGAGTACAACTGCCATAGATGCAATTTTCGAACCACTTTGTCACAATGGGGGCTGACCCAACAGTGGTGGCTCTTACACCTAAGTCTAACATGACACTATATCGCCATTGTCGACTCGAAGGTTGCTCGGGGGTGAAATTTAGTGTTTTCTAATAGGGTTTCTTGACCGGTGCCCTATATAGTTTGCAACAGTGCTGTAATATTTAACGAAGGGTGGCTTGCGTGTATATTTTTGGTGCCATGAACCATTGTCCTGCTAGTTGAATGCACGACTTACATAAAGGATTCCCTTAAATATTACGTAAAAAGGTACTGTGGTCAAATTCGTGGAGATTAAGCTCAAGATAATAAATTGTGGAGATATGACGAAACAGGGACTAGAGCATTGCGGCGACTCTTTACAACCCTATAACATTATCGGCGGGATATTCATGTTTACATCCCGCCTAATAAGTCGGAAATTTTTATATAGACTCTACTTTGGTTGAACTTGTGCTCACACGTTAGGAAAGGCCGGTAAGCAGGACCATGCCACCATTTATAAGGTGCCCTATATACCTTGTTGACCGGTGCCCTATATAGTTTGCAACGGTGCTGTAATATTACCGAAGGGTGGCTTGCGTGTATATTTTCGGTGCCATGAACCATGGTCCTGCTAGTTGAATGCACGACTTACATAAAGGATTCCCTTAAATATTACGTAAAAAG
The DNA here is from genome assembly GCA_012064385.1 of Puccinellia tenuiflora. Taxonomy (NCBI): domain Eukaryota; kingdom Viridiplantae; phylum Streptophyta; class Magnoliopsida; order Poales; family Poaceae; genus Puccinellia; species Puccinellia tenuiflora. Next base: position 69,408 of record QRDG01000310.1, on the reverse strand, counting down.
GTACTGCGGTCAAATTCGTGGAGATTAAGCTCAAGATAATAAATTGTGGAAATATGACGAAACGGGGACTAGAGCATTGCGGCGACTGGCTTAATATTCATGTTTACATCCCGCCTAATAAGTCGGAAATTTTTATATAGACTCTACTTTGGTTGAACTTGTGCTCACACGTTAGGAAAGGCCGGTAAGCATTCATTTTCTTTGGGGAGAAGTTGAACCAACGACGTTGATGGTTGGGAGAGACTCATCGGTTAGAGCGCCACACACGTGTGCGTCCCATGCGGCGGTTTCTTTATAAGGTGCCCTATATACCTTGTTGACCGGTGCCATATATAGTTTGCAACGGTGCTGTAATATTTACCGAAGGGTGGCTTGCGTGTATATTTTCGGTGCCATGAACCATGGTCCTGCTAGTTGAATGCACGACTTACATAAAGGATTCCCTTAAATATTACGTAAAAAGGTACTGCGGTCAAATTCGTGGAGATTAAGCTCAAGATAATAAATTGTGGAAATATGATGAAACGGGGACTAGAGCATTGCGGCGACTGGCTTAATATTCATGTTTACATCCCGCCTAATAAGTCGGAAATTTTTTTATAGACTCTACTTTGTTTGAACTTGTGCTTATGTTAGCAAAGGCAGGTAAGCAGGACCATGCCGCCATTTATAAGGTGCCCGTATTGGATAGCAACAGAGCCCTAGGCTAATTAACAGTGCCAACCAGTAATGCAACGGTCCAAAACATCCAGAAGCGTCAGCGAGAGTGATCGGGAGAAAAATGAGTTGCGGTGTACAATGCCTGATATGTTATTAAATAAGACAGTTAATATTAGTAGTATTGACATAGGTACTAATTTCAAAACCACTTGGTCATAGTAGTTTGCGAACCAGCGGTGGTGGCTCTTAAACCAAAGTCTAACATGACACTTTATCGCAATTGTTGACTCGAAGGTTGCCCGTACCAACAAGTAACGAAGATGTTAGGGAGGTGTGGTTGCGTCACGGTTGGATAGGGAGCAAGGTTGGAAATCACGCTAGGCGTAGGCGAGGCGGTTGGCATTCGCCTAGCGCCTAGGCGATGATTAAGCGCACTAGGCGCAACCTAGGCGGGCATACAGTTTTCATCATCAGTTGTTTATTTGGGTTATTATATATCTATACATGATATTTTAGACCATATAAATGCCAACCCTACCAAAAAATGGCACTGCATTATGGCCTATCCGGTTCTTCAGCGCAATATGGCATGATTTCTTGATGGAAAAAGAATTTTATTAGTTGCGCTGCCTAGAGTACCGTTTATGCCCTAGGCGAGGCGTTTTCCCATCGTCTAGTGCCTAAGCGAGCTAAAGCGTCGCCTAGGCGCTGCCTAATCCACAACTGATAGGGAAGCGTAGTCTCAAAGATCATGGCAATCGACGGCGATGGAGGGGGTCGCAGTTCCGGTGAACGAGAGCGAACGTCGCATGTGGAGTGAGGAGTGAAATCCACACCACTCTAATGGGCATACGCCGGGGGTGAAATTTTAGGACCACACAGCACACATATTTTTTACATTTTATACATTATTTCAAATCTTAAGACTAATGTTGGCGTGTCTATTTGGTATTAAGACAGTGCTCAACGTTGGCATGCTTTCAGAGTATTATTAAGCCGGTAGTTGGGCATGCACAGTCAGTACGAGGAAAAAACACTACTCCACTACTGATTTATGCATGTGTTCCGTGATGAAAATTTCAAGGCACATAAACATGATGATCACGAGGGGGGTTCTCCTAACAATAAATAGGGTTCATAATACATAGTGGTTGGTGTTCAAAATCCCTATGCGAATGACAGCCGAACTAGTCTGGGATCCTGGCAACATAACCCACGAAAATCGACGATAAGAAAAAATGACGCACAGATGCTCCGCTTAATGAAAACAACCGATGTCAGCGTAGACTTGATCGGCCTCACGCCTGAACCTCGCCTCCGGGAGCGTCTACTGGATCGGCCTCAGCTGGATCAGGCACGCCTAGCGAATGAAGATGATTATTTACTGGCAAGTACATATTCTCAAAAGATATAAGTCGTTCATGCGTGGCGGTATGACTGAACTGAAAATAACTGTGGGTAAGAAGCAAACTGTACCTGCTATGTAGTAGCTTGAGTACGGGAAAAGAGTCCTAGCATCGGTTGCACCCATGATCTTGACGGCTGACCACTTCACGTAATCAAGAGCATGTACAGCTTGAGGAGTTCGAATCAACAGGATGCTCGAATCTTCTAGGACGCACGATATCCTGTACTCCTGCCTGTCCTGCGTCTCGATGAGATCCCTCTTAAACGGTATGAGAGAAAGCCAAGGTATGGTCGACGTCAACACCCAAGCAGATCCGGCATCGGTGCCCTCAACCCTGGACCAAACCCTGATATCATAGGAGTTGACCGCTGCTACACCCAAAGTATCATTGCCAACCTTGATCACATTCACGTTGCGGCGCCGGGACATGTTAGCAGTCTCATGCGGCAAATTGATGGGGTGCAGCGTCTTGCGGTCGTGGTCATAACCGATGATGGCGTTGTTGGTCAGATGCCAGTAGCAAAGCCCTCCTATGAGCACACTTGGACGGAATTCGACATCACCTAAAGTAGGCTGTCCCACTGCCCACTGATCCCATTCACTCGTCGCTGATGACCACCTTCTCGCGTATGTGTAGTGTGTACCGCTGGAGATCCAAACTATGTACCACGGCGACTCATGGCATTGGCCGTGGGCATGGTTGGCTGCGCACAGGACTGTGCCGTGGTTGAAATCCTGCAGGATAGGTGCAGGCATCCAGGTGATATCATCAGTGATAGGATCCCACACCATCAGTGTGCCTCGGGCACCTTGATACAGCAGCACCTTTCCATGACGGGAGCCCAGAATCTCCCATCTGCTAGGGATGGATTCATGGCCACGGTCGAACGTTGGGAGCTTGAATGCCGATTTCATTGTAAACATGTCCGGCCCCTTCCCGATTGGCACGAAACGTTCCCCTTGCAAGAGATTTGTGAACAAACCCAGAAGTGGCGCCGGGCCATGATGCTTCATCAGCTTGTCCAGAAAAAATGACGACCTGACAAGACGCCGCCAGTCCCGGCATACCGCCGCGATCCTTCCTATGGTGACAGGGTGAGGGAGGACGCGGACGAGTACAAGGAGAGTCATGTCGTCGTTGAAGCAATCCCACGGACTGACCAAGCGAGACACTGAGTTCATCACGCTGCGATGCGAAAAAGACATACAACGTTTACGATTGATTCAGTGAGCTCAAAAACAAGATAGGTACAACGGTTACACGCTACGCGGTGAAAGAAAACTACTCCACACCGCCCCATCGGCGACGATACGGAAAAATGGGCAGCAATCAATGGATGAATAAAATCGTCTCTAAAAACAGCTACGGCGATAAATACCCAAACAATGGCAGTGTCTCGTCTATTCTATTTCTACCTAGCTACGCACCGCAATGAATAGCGATCGGCTAACCTGTTGTGGAGCTGCTGCTACCGCCTTCAATGCTTGCCGGCAGCGTGATGGAGAGGAGGAGTGAATGCAGCAAAGTTGGGGGGAGGGAAGAGGTGTGACCAAGCTCAGGGAAGAAGATGGAGATAGCAGGAGCGGATGCAGCAAATGAGAGAATGCAGCAAAGGTGGGATGATGGAGACAAGTGCACACACTATTTTGAGGCTGCGTTATGGGACCGATCCAAGAGACAGAAATTACCAGCGGGTTCAGAATCCCTCTGTCAGAAAGCGGACAGACCGGCACCCACGCAGCTACCGGTGTAGGCTTTGACCTGCGTACGCGCAGTCTGGATGCAGGCGTGCTCAGCTGTCAGCCGAACTTACTCGGAGCGATTCCACGGACGCAGGACCCCGCCCTGCCCAGCTTTGGCTCCTTTTTAAAACACTCCGTCGTTGTACATCTCCGAACTCACCTCAGTTTCGCGACATGGATCCAGTAGTACACGTCAACGAGGGAGGGGAGGAGCGGGAGGAGGGGTTCGCTGCCCCTCGTCTGGTGTGTGGATGTGGCATGTTCGCGCGGCGGAAGAGCGTGTACGACGAAGGGGTTCAGCGGTACTACTACGAGTGCCGCAACTGGGAGGTGAGCTTCGCGCTGTTCAACCATCCATGCGATTGTTTCTCGTTCTAATAATCTACTGACTTTTGCAGACGAGGGAGGCATGCGCCATAAGAATCTTTGAGGACACGCTAGACCAGTACGCGCGCCGCCTGCAAAGACGCCGTGACCATGGTGGAAGAGCGACGCGCACGACGCGCCGTGGAAGCAGCATCTCTTGAACGAGCGATTGTGGCTTCGCAGCGGGAGCGCCGTGCAGCACGTAAGGCACGGAAGCATGCTGTCAGGAGCTCTATTGCAGCAGGCCTGTTGATCTTAGCTTTAGTCCTTGTCTGGGTCGCCGTTGCCTTAACTTAGAACAGCCTAAACGCCTAGATCAATGGTTTAGACTATCAATCTGGCGTGGACGCGAGAAGTTAGAATATGTAGAACGTTAACCATTGATTTTCTGAACCATTCTTAAATTCCGGTCGTCTTTAGATTTTATCGATGCATCACGAAACATGGTACCTTGTTTGGTTCCTGTTAGATTTTCCCTTGATAACCGCTGGTTTGGATGTCTGTTTTATTTAAAAGTGTATATCAGATATCCAGCTACATTTGCTCGGGACCAGTTTAAGGCGGCACGATTTTCCCTTGATACTTTGCACCGTTTCATAATGTATTGAGGACTTGCCACCTGCAATTTTCTGCCATGATCACTAAACCTTTTCTGTTCGTCTCCATGGCCGGCCTCTGTGTAGATCGTGTAGGCACCGTTTGTAAATGTATTGGGCACCCTTTTCTCAATATGTGGGCACTGTATAATATAGTCAAAGTCCCTTAGTTGCAGGGAAGTACTTGCAAGTATACCGAACACTCAAAAGGTGCCTCGATATGGTACAAGAAGGACAAGGTGTCCGTGCTGAGGGTTATGTGGCAGCGATGACGAGGATGAGCGATGTCGGAGACGCAACAATGGTTGAGGTAGATGATACTTTTCGTCAAACCGGACAGGAGGTCTGTCTATTCATATAGAAGAAATGAGTTGCCCATCCATCAAATGTGGAATAGTGTGCCACAAGAAACTCGCGACGTCTGCAACGGCCGACACGTCGTTGACCACCTCAAACCCGGAGCCGCCACCCCAGCATCAAGCAGTTGTTGTGCGCCGCACATATTTAAGGGAAAAACCATAGCTCCAACCGTCGCACGATCCGGGATCGCCACCCCGGCGTATAAGCAAAAACATACTGCAAGGCCGACTGAACCTGCCACCCAGGTAGCACAAGATCTCCGCCCACACCGTGCAAAACCGAAAGCCCCACTTCATGGAGCGACCATCCACAACGTAGTACGGGCCGACGCACTGACTTGAACCAAACTAAAAATCGAGGCCGCCACCCCGATGTCCCCCACCTCCCGCCGCCGGGGCAAACCACCCGACAAAGGCACTTGGTCTCCAAGGCGATGCCCACAACATGGAAGCGACGAAAATGACGCCATCGCCCGCTTCGGTAATAACCTAAGCTAGGTTGTCACCCGGAGAACTAGGGTTGGCGCTACGCAACGACACTTTAAATCACCTCCTCTTATATGGGACGTACATCACCTCCTCTTTAATAGTGAGGGGGGGGGGGGGGGGGGGGGGGGAATCAAGCAGTTTCTGTAGACGCTAGATTTACAGCCTCATCAGCAAAAAGGTTGCGCTCAACATGCCGGTCTGCTGTGTTGGCGGGCTTTGGAAAGAAGGAGCTCTATTCTTAACAATGGGGAGGGGGGTGCAAGGAGCCGCATACGATGGAGAACATAAAAAGAATGGCGAACGAGGCGGCTATTGCAGGGCGGTGCGGTCTACTTATCCATTTTGTGTCCTCGGGTCTACTTGGATCCACCTCGTGTCCGGCGAGGCCTATTTTCCATTTGGGAAGGAATTGCGTCACTGCAGAAATACCAGCTTTGTCCCCTTCCTCGTTACATGCCTAACCTACTCGTCACCCCTAGTCGAAAGATTCATTTCCTTTGGTGAGAAGTTGAACCAACGGCGTTGATGGTTGGGAGATACTCGTCGGTTGCGCCACACGTGTGCGTCCCATGCGGCAGTTTCTTTGCAATCCGTGTTACTTCATCGTGGGCGGCCACACCTTTGCAATCAGTGTTACTTCATCGTAGGCACCGTTTGTAAATGTATTGGGCACCCTTTTCTCAATATATGGGCTCCGTATAATATAGTCAAAGTCCCTTAGTTGCAGGGAAGTACTTACAAGTATACCAAACCCTCAAAGGTGTCACGATATGGTACTAGAAGGACAAGGTGTTCATGATGAGGTTTATGTGGGCGATGACGAGGATGAGCGATGTCGGAGACGCAACAATTGTTGAGATAGTCGACACTTTTCGTGAAGCCGGACAGGAGCTTTCTTTATTCATATAGAAGAAATGAGTTGCCCAGCCATCGAAAGTGGAGTAGTGTGCCACAAGAAGCTTGCGACGTTTGCAGCGGCCGACGCGTCGTTGACCACCTCAAACCCGGGGCCGCCACCCCGGCATCAAGCCAGTTTTTGTGCGCCGCACAACCCATCAACACCACCCTCCGGGGCCACCGCCCCGACTTCCCCCGCTCACAAGCGAGCTGTGGTGCCGCACGACCCGGAAAAACCATAGCCCGAACCTCCGCACGATCCGGGATCGCCACCCCGGCGTATAAGCAGAAACATACTGCAAGACAAAATGAACAGTATATGGAGCGCACGGGCTACGTTTATTACTTGGAGTGGGACTAAAAGAAAAAAACTGCTGGAATGTGCGCGCCTTATTGGGTCCAAATTGTACACACGGCATGTGTTTTCACGCATGATGACGCTTGTTGGGCTTCAGACGAAGCTGGGCTGAAACTATATTGCGCACAGGAACGGTGTCCTGACGAACAGAGACGTCGGATTACTGCATAAACGTTCGGCACGAACAACGTAAGTGGGATTAAACTGAAGAATCAAGAAACTTTTGCTTGAACTATGGCCAGGAGATGATATGAGAACCAGTCACAGCGGATTGTTGGGCTTCAGACGAATCTGGGCTGAAATTATATTGCGCACAGGAACGGTGTCCTGACGAACAGAGACGTCGGATTACTGCATAAACGTTCGGCACGAACAACGTAAGTGGGATTAAACTGAAAAATCAAGAAACTTTTGCTTGAACTATGGCCAGGAGATGATATGAGAACCAGTCACAGCGGATTACATTAAGCTGGCATAATACAACCACTAACAGATGCCAGCTTGCACAGCAGCCATCGTAACTTTTCTTGATCTTCAGAGATGTAAAATTCAGAGAATCGCTCTAACAGCATAGTACTGATCAGTGCAACTTAGCTACAATTAAACTAACAACTATACACTGCAGGTGCGTGGACAACCATAGTGATTACATGCCAAATACGACTTCATAGGTTTCTGATCATAAAGTTCGCGGCAGTCATAACTGAAACAGCAATGTCTAGCCTCCCTCACGAGGGAGGTCATAACAAATAATTAGAGGACATAACCCTGGATAGATTTCTGGCGAAACATCCCATATGTCATGACGGATGTTATCATTCCTGGGTGAGGCAAATCCTGAACCACTAAGCTGGCATAATACAAACACTAACAGATGCGAGCTTGCACAGCAGCCATCGTAGCTTTTCTTGATCTTCAGAGATGTAAAATTCAGAGAATCGCTCTAACAGCATAGATCTGATCAGTGCAACTTAGTTACAATTAAACTAACAACTATACACGCAGCGGTCACGCGGATCGGTGGACCAGCGCCTGACCACCGGCTCGCCGCAGTCGCAGAGAAAAATGGGGGTTTCGTCGGCGGCCATGGATGCCGGGCGGGGAGGGACTGACCAGAAAGCAGATGGGGGTACTCGTCGAGGTCGGCATGCGGGTCGTCAGAGCAAGGGCATGGCGTGAGCTTGGCCTGGAGGCTCCTTCATCGCCGCCGCCGCCCCCAAACGCGATTCCACATCCCACCACCACCACGCGGGAGAGCTGGGAGGCGGCGTGCCGAAGAGGAATCGGGAGAGGAGACCGGGGCGCGTGCGTGCCGGAGAGCGGCGGCGGTAGATGCGGCCGGCACCGACCGGAGCGGCGGCAGGCGGCGGTGTGGGCGCGCGTGAGGAATAGAAGGGGAACGAGAGTGAGGTCATGTTCGAGGCACCGTATCTCCCAAACGGGGGCTGGGCCTCCACCGGCTGAAACTGTTCTGCACCGAAGCTAGGAAACGGGTCTAGGGAGGCCTAGCGACGCAGAAACAAGCGGGACCACGGCTGAATGAGGAAATATGAGCGCGCTGATGAAAATAGCTAAAAGTTTAGGTGGGATGTTTTGGGCCAGCTGGTAGCACGGATCGTAAAGCGAACGAGCGGCTTTGATAACATCGACTGGAGTGAACACGCATACGAAAACTTTTGGCTATATATATATATATATATATATATATATATAGAGCAGGGACTTGCTATACTTGGTTACTAGAGTCACACCAATTAGAACCGTTGGATTGCTTTGAGATCCGCACTTTTGGCTGAAAAGGGGCCAGGTTATTTCTTTTCTGCAATACGCATGACCAAAGAGGCAAGTCTCTGGTTGCCTTTCCTCTAGCCCTTACCCTAACAGGAAACCTAAGCCAGGCTTTTTCTGATGCGTGTGCAGGGACCTGCTACGACTTTGCAGGCAGCAAAAGTCTCTTTTTCTGACATCTTGTGGCCACTCGCCCTGAACCAAAGGTTCCAGCACCATCTCCGTGCATGCGACAATCGGTACATGGCACCTAATCGCTGTTTGTTTAGGTTCGTGAACAGGGCAGTGCAGGCTAGAACCTTTGGATATTCATGCGCATGGCACCTTTTTCACACATCATAAATTCTTGGCCTGGAAGTGGTGTAACTAAGCTCATCGAAGCACAAACAATCGATAAAACAAAAGGGGCTGCTTCAACCAATGAACGGTGCCCATACGAAATCAATCTGGGCCTAATCAAAATCACAAACGGTGCCCTGAAACTCCACGCCCACTATATCAGAAAACAAAGAAGGCAAATGGGAGGCCAAAGATCATATCAGAAACGGTGCCGTCCCTTCTGCGAAACGGTGCCTGCCTATGACACACAACAGTGCCTGGCTATAAGACGAACGGTGCCTGCCTATTCTGGACCGCGATTCATTGCTAGCTGAAGACAAGGACGGTGCCTGACGGTCGAAGATCTTGCCGACTCGGCCGCCCACCACTCCTCCACCCCGACGAGAGATACTCCCCATAGATCGTTATCCAGCTTCGCGGGCCGCCATGGCCATGGAGCCGCCGGAGATGCGATCCAGATGGAGGAGGGAGCCGGAGGAAACGCGATGCGGCCAGATGGGGAGTGGATCGAGAGGAACGTGGGAGGTGGGACGGGTGGGGGTCACGGGAGAGAGTTTGTGGGGCTAGGTGGGTCACGGGAGACGGGGAGAGAGATGGAGTCAAAACATGGGTGGGCAGACGAGAGGCTAGTGGGCTGTCAGCCTGTCACGTCCACATGCCTAGGGTCTATCGCATGCACAGAATCTGGGACCAATCAACCAAAGAGGAAATAAGAAGTGCCGATGAAAAACAAGCAAAAGAAAAGAGGAAACGTTTTGTCCAGCTCCGGGTTCAGATCCCAATGGCTTATGTGCGGCCTTGATCGGTGTGACTGGCGTGTCACACAATAGGAATGCTTTTCACTATATATATAGGGACGCGCTATTTGACACCCAGGGAGTAGAATAAGTTATTCTACACCCACCCCATATCTTCTAAACCGTAAATGATTATTACGTCACGTAAATTTTGTATTACCTCGTAAGTCAAGGAGAACGTAAAAAATATCGACATGACGTAAAACTTTTTTTTACGTGACGTAAAAAAATGTCATAAAATATGCATTTTTATGGTTTTTACACTGTTATGACTCATAAAATTGCATTTTTTATGTCAATTTTCATTGTGGGTCAATATGAATGTAATTATTTGTATATCAAACATAAATTCTAAATAAAAGAAAGTAAAAGAAACTTAGGGTGCAAAATAAGTATTATGCACCCTGGGTACTGAATATATATATATCTAGAACCCTCCCATACTAAAGACCTTCTAAACCCGATCGGATATCCGACCCGCACCGGAGTAAAAAAAAACCCACCTTCTCCCGTATCCCACTCCCACCCCGATCCAGTCGGTGTCGTCTTCCTTGTGAACTCCCGATCCACCTGCCCCCTACTTTCTACCTACCTCCCACCGGGAGCTTCTCCACCACCACACCGCGCCGCCGGGAGGGCCCTTACCTGCACACCGCGCTGCCTCCTCGACCTCCGCCTCACGCCGTCCCCAGCAGGAACCCCGACCTCCACTCGCGCCGCCCGGGAGGCCCCGACCTCCGTAGCATCGCCTCCGGGAGGACCCTCGACCCCCGCCGAAATCCTCTCTGGGAGGGTCCCCGACCTCCGCCCCAAGCGGCGCCGCCCGGGAGGACCCCCACCTCCGCCGCAGGCTATCAAGGAGGCCCCTGCTCCAACGCTCCCCCGGCTCCAACGCTCCATCTCCTGGTCGTCGACCTTGTGCCTCCAACGCTCCCCCGACAGACTTCCTCTCACCCACTCGATCTCCATGCCCAATCTCGGGGGCGGCCATGGTCAGCCATCCTGCTCAGCGCATGGTGCCACCCTCCTCCCTGCTTCGTGCAGCAGCCCGTGGCATTCTTCCTGGAGCCGGCCACGTCGGACTCTAGCACCGTGATTTTGCAGTTTGTCGATGATTTAGATCAACGGTGAAGATACGGGACTATGTACGCGCGGGCATCGTCGATGTGGGTTAGTAGACGAACGACACGGGAGAAAGGATTTATACAGCTTCGGGACCCGGGAAACATCATCCGGTAATATCCCTACGTGCTGTTTGTGGCTAGGTTGTATTCCTCTCATGGTGGAAGTCGCCGATGAGGCGGCTCCTCTTGTGTAGATCTATCGGGCTCTGTCCCGTCTATCTTGGTTGTGTTGGGTCTGTCGGGTTTGTTGGTCGTGCCCTCTTGGGGCGCCTTGCCCCTCCTTATAAAGGTGGAGGAGGCCGGCTTACAAGTAGAGTCCTCTTGGGACTCGGCTAATCTATTACAAGTGGGAAAGTTGAGTTCTTTTCCTACTCTGATTGGAGTCGGCCTGCTGGGCTTCCTCCTGATGGGCCTCGTTAGTACTCCTTGCGGGTACCCGTGTCCCATACCCACGACAGTAGCCCCCGAGCTTTCGGGTGACTCGCAGAGTCATGCGGAAGGTCTTGATTTGTCTTCTTGGGACACGGAGTCCATGCCGGGTTGTCTACCGGCTTGTTGATGTCGATGATGTCGCGGCACCCGACGCTGCATTTGTCGGGTTGTCGATGTAGACTTTGTCGGGTTGTCGTTTGCTGAGTCGTCGATGTAGACGTTGCCGAGTCGTTGACGAAGATGTTGTCGAGTTGTCGTTTGCCGAGTTGTTGGTGAAGATGTTGTCGAGTCGTCGATGCCGACTTCTCCGGTCGAGTCGTCGATGTCGACTTCTCCGGTCGAGTTGTCGATGCCGACTTCTCCGGTCGACTTGTCGATGCCGGCTTCTCCTGCCGACTTGTTAATGCCGGCTTCTTCTGCTGACTTGTTAATGCCGGCTTCTTCTGCCGACTTGTTTTGAAGTGACTCGGAATTTTTTTCGAGTCCTTTTGACGAGTTGTGTGACTTTGCTTGAATTTATATACACCGGTACATATGTAGCCCCCGAGTGCCGGGTCGTTTGCCTGCGACGACTCGGGACTCCTTGGTCTATAACTCATGTTCTTGAGCTTTGAACGGTGTAGCCCCCGAGTGCCGGGTTGTTTGCCTGCAGCAATTCGGGACTACTTTTGAGGTACCTGAAATAAAATTGCGTATGCATTATACTATTCACGATGTATGAAAAGAATTAAATAGATATCACAACGATTTGATTTATTTGTGTTCAAGTGATTAATCGTCCGACTTGTCTAAGTAGGCTTTCGCGGCGACTTTTTTCATGCAATATGATTTGCTCTGTCGACAAAGGCCTCTGTGCTTCAGAGTCGATCTGGCTTTGTTCATACGCACTACTTGGTCTATTGCGTTTCGCATCTGACTTAGCAAAGAAACGAACGTCCATCTCCTGAGCCAGGATACCTATGTTTGGACCGCGCATCTGGCAGCTTGTCCTCTTTGGCAACCATAACTCAGAAGAATTAATAGCCCCCGAGATTAACTCAAAGGTAGCAGATTTATTTTAATTTAACTGACTGGAAAAATAAAATATATGAAATTTAGAAATAAAAAGATGACTTAGCTGTTTATTTTCGAAGTCGAGCCGGCGATAATCAGCGTGATGGAGCTGGCCGACTTCATTTTCTTAACTCGTCCGAGTCCTCCTGTCCGCTGCCGACTCGATCCGTGTACTCGCTGGCGTACGTGATGACTTGATTGATCCATACGAATCCTAGTAGGACTCGGCTTCCCTTTTTTGTTTTTCTTTCTTATTCTCCTGTTTGATCACTTGCCCCGATTCCTGAGCTAGCTCATTGATTGAACCGTGTGCAGGCCAAGGTAGTACTAGTTGGCTCATGGCCTTCACGTGACATCAGCGAGTAACTCCAAAATACTTTTTCCTTCCTTTGATTAATTCCCTCTCTTCCGACTTGAACTACCAGCGCTTGTATTTCTTCGGGATTTGATCGACAGCTAGCTCCTCATGGCGAGCCGGCCGGCTTTAGAATCTAAGCTCGTATCGGACTCGGCAGGCCGTGCTTCAGATCGCAATATGCCATATACGGAACAACTTGGAAAATCATACGCAAGCGAGGGCAATGATAACGTCGAGCCCTCACGTCCGTATGGATGAAGAACTTGATGCGTCCGAATCGCTTGACAGATGCGTTGATAAACTCGCCGTCGTCGTTGATGAAGATTGGACCCATCGAGTTGTGAATCCACGCGCACTTAGCCCCACGGTGGGCGCCAATGTCGATGATTTAGATCAACGGTGAAGATATGGGACTATGTACGCGCGGGCATCGTCGATATGGGTTAGTAGACGAACGACACGGGAGAAAGGATTTATACAGCTTCGGGACCCAGGAAACATCATCCGGTAATATCCCTACGTGCTGTTTGTGGCTAGGTTGTATTCCTCTCATGGTGGAAGTCGCCGATGAGGCGGCTCCTCTTGTGTAGATCTATCGGGCTCTGTCCCGTCTATCTTGGTTGTGTTGGGTCTGTCGGGTTTGTTGGTCGTGCCCTCTTGGGGCGCCTTGCCCCTCCTTATAAAGGTGGAGGAGGCCGGCTTACAAGTAGAGTCCTCTTGGGACTCGGCTAATCTATTACAAGTGGGAAAGTTGAGTTCTTTTCCTACTCTGATTGGAGTCGGCCTGCTGGGCTTCCTCCTGATGGGCCTCGTTAGTACTCCTTGCGGGTACCCGTGTCCCATACCCATGACACAGTTCGTTTCTGTTTCTGTGAAGTTCACTGCATATGAAGATAATGGTTGTTTTGGTTCTGAACTATGTAGTTCATTGTCTCAAACTATGACGTTCCGATGCTGATTTTAGGAAGTTCAGATAAGCATCTTGAACTGGCTTTCCTATATCTTTCTATCCCTATTCTATATGCTTGTAAGAAGTTGGTATTTATGTTGTGAAAGTAATAGAAAGGGGCTAAAACCCAGTTTTGCGTGTAGTTCACTTTATATATTTTGATCAGTTCCGTTTCTCCTTCCGTGAAGTTCAGTTTGTCCCTAACGTATAAAATGACGTATAAGGATGTGAAGTGCACTTTGAAAAACATTACGAAAATCAAACAAAGTCAAAACCATGATATAGTACGTGCGTCTAATTTTCCGTAAGGAAGTTCACTTACGTCTCACATAAAAGTTCACTTTCGTGACAAGGGAAGTTCAGAAATGATCCGAGTACGAAAATCAAACAGGTCAAAAATAATCAAACAAGTCGAAAACATGACGTAGCACGTTCATCTGGTGCTCCATGAAGAAGTTCACATATGTGTCGGGAAGAAGTTCACAGGTGCGAAGTGGGAAGTTCAGAAAAAACGAGAATTCTAAAACAACAGAATTATGTATATTTAAAACTGCTCTTAAACCGTAAGGAATTTTAAAAAAATGCGTGAGATAACAAAGTTGCGGCTTTTTCATAGCTTTCCAACGGCGTATCATTTGTATCAATCCGATAAATGGTTTGAAAATGGCGATCAAAATACCGTACGGTCGTGAAAATATTGTTAGTATATTTGAAATTCTTTAAAAAACGTAACTAATTTCGAAAACCAGTGAAAATGAAAAAGTTTTGTAATTTGCATAGCTATCCAACGGTATATCACATGCATAATTCCGATAAGCGGATCAAAAATCGCACTAGAAAATTTTCCCGTGAAGGTGGAGAATCAGTCTGTTCCGTCAGGAAGTTCACATTACCATTAAATGAAGTTCATCAACATTGCGAGGGAAGTTCAGAAGTGGTTCCAGAATAGCTATTCTAGAACTGGTTCCAGAATAGCATATATATATATATATGTACTTCTCTGTGTTAAGAGGCCAATTTTCTTTGAAACCTGAAGGTACTGAGTGAGCAAATGGCGCAGATCCCAAACCTCGATAACTCCCCGCTCAATCTCACGGCCCTCAGGTCTCTTATCCTGATTCACTCACCTCCTGTTTGTTCCTCCAAATTTTGACTCGTGTTCTTCATCTCTTTTAACCCTGGCTTGCAGGGAGCAGGGACCTTCTCAACATAATCAAGAGTATACGTTTCTCCTCCTGCAATCCATGTTGCAATCTTCTGTACTCTTGTTGACATTCAAGAGTTTAAATTCCTTCTTGTGTATCAGATTAGGGGGAAGAAGTGTCTGGTCATTGATCCCAAGCTTGCGGGCACCCTCTCGCTGATCGTGCAGATATCACAGCTAAAGGTTCAGTGATAGACTGTGGATCTGCTGCCAATAGTCGATATCTTTCGTCTCCCTGTCTAATATGTTAATAGATGACTTTGAACATTGGTGATGCACCATGATAAAGCCATATTGTAGTTATTTTCTCTGATTCAACTTTTATTAGGTCAGACATGTTTTTTTTTACGTTGATCAGGAATTTGGCGCGGAGCTGCGCATTCTTTCTGCTGACCCTCTACAGACAGAGTGCCCTAAAGTGGTGTATCTTGTTCGCTCGCAACCGAACTACATGAAATTTGTTGCAAATCAAATTAAGAACGATGAACCCAAAGTGCTTCAGAGAGAATATTTCCTATATTTCGTACAACGCCGTACAATTGCTTGTGAGAAGGTATATCTTAGTTCTTGCACATTTAAGTTTTACTAACGTATCTGCGTGTTCTATACTTTTATTATATTATCTTGACAATGGTCAACTAGATATATTTTTACCTTTATTTTTAGCAACAATAGCAGAAGTAGCATTAGGTGAAAAGTTTGGCCTACTTGGCAAGTCCGTACCTCTTCGAGTAGTGGAAGGCCTTACTTCCTTCGGAGTGTTCTTTTCCTTTTTTCCCATGGTTGGGAACAAGCAAATGCAGCAAATAAATGATAACAAGTTGTCTTACCTATAAAGCAAGGTTCCCCGGCAACGGCGCCAAAAAACGTCTTGATACCCACAAGTATAGGGGATCGCTGAAATCTTCGTTGGGAAGTATTACCCAAATTTATAGTTCGACTCGATGGGAACACAAGAATACCAATAAGACTTTAGCAATTGAGGCGTCACTCTCAACCACACCTGTATATCAATAAACTTGCAGCAGTAATAGTGAAGGCAGCAGGATGATTCGAGCAAATAAAACAACAGTAGTGAAAAATGGTTTCCCAGTTTTCACCGGAAAAGTGAAAGTGTAACTCAGAGATTTAAAACATAGGCATGAGGTGATAGCGGGGTGTTGCATGAATAAGATTGATCATATAATAAGATTCATATAGCAATGGGACTTATCTCTAACTCCGATATATGTAGGTATGTGTTCCATAATTAGTTGTGCGCACTAACCAAGAGAATTTGCACAACATCTATTGTCCTACCTGCCCATTTCACCGGGTCCAACTTGGAACTACAGGTAATTAAGGTCTACCCTTTTGAATAGGCCGGAACAACGCATTAACACTTCATGAACACATAGAATCCTCAAACTAAAACATCTCCCCCTTGTTTTCCCTATATGTCACATTTAGGGTTTGCAGGTTCAACATAATAGCAGGTGATACACTTTGCAGATAAATACCAAACTCAATTATATGATGGGGCAAAATAAGTTCAGTACTGAAATCATGCAACCCGAGCCCTAGTAGCAAGCATTAAACATAGCATAAGTGCATGAACACAATACAAAAATATCCTCAAGATAAACCCCTAAGATCTCGGACAACGGGTATCATTACATGATCAATCTCATCCAATCCCCATCCACCTCATGTGCCTATAGCGGACTACTCACACATGGTGATGGTGAGGGAGCTCATGGTCGATGAGATGAAGGCAGTGAAGATGGCGGTGAAGACGGCCTCCGGATCCCTCCTCTGGGGGAGAAATCCTGGATCAATCTGACTCCAAAAATGAAGATCGTGGTGGCGGCGGCGCTCTGTTTTGCGAATCGACCTCCTCTCCTAGGGCAGCCACCTTTTCGTATATATGAGGGGGTACGCTAAAGCCGAAGGAGAGGCGGTGCCCGAGGCCCCAGATAGGTAGGCCCACGCGGCCAAGGAATCTGGCCGCGTGGGGCCCACTCTTTTTGCCCTCGAACGCTTCCTCGTGTCCATCTTTTGCACGATGCCCTTCTTTTCCATAAAAATTGACGTGGTATTTTTCTCTAATTTAATTTCCTGCAAAAACAACCAGAAAAGAGACTTTGCTAAAACAGCATCAGATTCAGCAGTTTTTATTCAAATATGGGAAGATTCCGGAGCAAATTATGAAGCAAAGTGCTTGGAAAAGTAGATGCATTTTAGGTGCATCAACTCCCCCAAGCTTAGCTCGTTGTTTGTCCTCGAACAACTCAAACATAGTGCAGAAGTGATAAAAAGACTTTGACAAGAACTTTGCATTGCATATGTAACACCTTTTAACACCAACAAGTATTCAAAACATAACTTCCATAACTAATAACAAAATGCTAGCAAAGGTGCATCTAATCAGTGTTAAAGCATTTATATTTGTTGCAAGAGAAATAACATGAAGTGTCAACACTTGGATGAGTTTGCCCAACTGTAGAAATAGACAAAGGTTCTTGCATCGCTTTTGATTGAATCATGTCAAGATTTTTGAGATCTTTCGATTCTTTCTTTCATTGACTAGTGAACTCATTGTGCTTACAACCCTACTCTCAGTTTTATCAATCCATTTGGTGTTCCCTATTATGACTCATATGCTTGACCAACTAATGGTTGAGAGTCTCCTGCCCCGTGAATACGAGTACTGATACGTCTCAAACATATCTATAATTTTTGAGTGATCCATGCTAGTTTTATGATATTGTCACATGTTTTTACTATCAAATATATCATTTTTATGCATTTTGTCAGGCTAACCTATTGACAAGATGCCAAGTGCCAGTTCCTTGTTTTTGTATTTCAGAAAAGTCACAACAGGAAATATCGTCGGATTGCCCTCAAAATTTACGGAGATTTTTTATGCGACGGAAGACACACGTGGACCGAAGGGCGACCTGGGGGGCCACCCAGGGGCCAAGGGCGAGTGGCAGCCGCGGCCCCACCTTGACCCGAGGGTGGGGCCCACCCCTGCCCTCTGGGCACCACCTCGGCCCCCTCCGACGCCTATAAAATCCCTTTTGACCTAAAATCGAGGGGCGACGATTATTTTCCAGAAACTCGACCCCGACGCGCCGTCACCAAAAACCCTAGTTCGGGGTCCAATCTGAAGCTGATCTCGGCACTCTGCCGGAGGGGAGATCGATCCCGGAGGGCTCTTCATCGTCATGCCTTCCTCCGAGATGATTTGTGAGTAGTCCCTCACCGGGGCTGAGGCTTATACAAGTAGCTATGTGGTTATCTCTCTCTCCTATGATGTGATCTTCGTTGTGATCATGAGCCTTGTGAGTATAGTTGAATACATGATGTTTCCCTATGTGTAATGGATATGATTTTGCTCAAGTGATGTTATTTAGTACAATTTCCGGAGTCACCGTTGTGATCACGGTATCTCGGTGACAGTGTGGGTGCCGTGTGTGACTCTATGGATAATAGATTGGAAGGATCTTCATCATGAGTTTGTTCCTTATTATTGTTGGATTGAATAGTACATGAGGTTTATTGATGCTTGTGTTATTGAAGAAAGAGACTATTCAAGAAATATGTTGTGGTGTTTGTTAGTACTATCTTTGGATGCGGATAGTGACAGCATGAAGTGTCTATAGATGTGGAATACGAAATTTCTGATGTCTACTACACACTTCTATTCTTGTAGACTTGTTGGGCCTCCAAGCGCAGAGGTTTGTACGACAGCGGCAAATTTCCCTTAAGTGAGTAACCCAAGGTTTATCGAATCTACGAGAGGTAGAGGTCAAAGATATCCCTCTCAAGCAACCCTACAATTAAGATACAAGAAGTATCTTGTGTCCCCAACACACCTAATACAATTGTCAGCTGTATAGGTGCACTAGTTCGGCGAAGAGATGGTAAAATGCAAGTGATATGGATGGTAAAAGGTGATTTTGTAATTCTGTAATAAAAATGACAGCAAGCAAACAAGTGACAAAAGTGACTAAAAATGGTGTATCAATGCTTGGAAACAAGGCCTAGGCTTCATACTTTCACTAGTGACTACTCTCAACATCATTAACATAATTAAACACATGAAAGTTCCCACAAAAATACATGCGTGCTAGACGTTACTCGGAGATCATTCTTTTGTGGATCAAATAGGATGAGAATTGCGTAGGGCTACGAAAAGCACACCTTAAAGTTCGTATTCCACATCTATGGACACTTCATGCTGTCACTATCCGCATCCAAAGATAGTACTAACAAACACCACAACCTATTTCTTGAATAGTCTCTTTCTTCAATAACAGAAGCATCCAGAAACCTCATGATCTATTGAATCCAACAAATAAAGAACAAACTCATGATGAAGATCCTTCCAATCTATTATCCATAGAGTCACACACGACACCCATCCTGTCACCGAGTTACCATGATCACAACGGTGGCTCCGGAAATTGTAATAAATAACACCACTTGAGCAACATCATATCCATTACACATAGGGAAACATCATGTATTCAACTACACTAACAAAGCTCATGATCACAATGAAGATCACATCATGGGAGAGAGAGAGATAACCACATAGCTACTTGTATAAGCCTTAGCCCCGGTGGAGACTACTCACGCATGGCCATGGTGAGTGGGAGCTTGATGGAGAGGTGCAGCCCGGAGGAGAGACGGCGACGACGGCGGCCCTTGGGGGCAGCAGCCCGACGAGGCGGTGGCGGATCGGAGAGGGGCGGCGGCTGCCCTTGTGGGCAGCAGCCCGGCGAGGCGGTGGCGGCTCGGAGAGGGGCGGCGGCGGCTGCCCCTTGGAGGCGGCGGCGGCTGCCCTTGGGGGCGGCGGCCCTTGGCACTCCCTTCAAGCTTGGATATGGTGCTGGTATGGAGGAGGTTCTCCACATCACGGCGGCTGCCTTGGAGGAGAAAAATTCGTGGGGGCTTGATGACCTAGGTTTCTTCTCTTTATATACTTTCCCGAATTTTCGTCATCAGATTTTTAGGCTTCAGTAAAACGGGGATATCTCGGCCGTACGGACTCGGATTGGGATGTTCTTGGGCTTAAATGAAAGCTATGGAAATTGCCCAAAACTATGTCCGATGTGAGAACTTCAGTTGACGTCGTCTTCAGGTCTCAAACTGATGATCTCTGAAATCTGTTAGAAGGGACAGATTTCAGGAAAGTCCAATTCGACTGCAACAAGGTTGCCAATTTCCAAGCGATTCCTACACATCAAAGTGTAAAACAAAAACATTGTGCACTTTTGTAACTATTAGTAGGTTAGCCCAAATAAATCATAAAATTGATATAAAATGATAGTAGAAACATGTGACAATGTCACAAAACTAGCATGGATCAATAAAAAATTATAGATACGTTTAACACGTATCAGCATTCAAGCTTAACTCCTACTCGTCCTCGAGTAGGTAAGTGATAACAAAATAATTTTTGATGAGACATACAACCAACACAATCGTGATCAAGATAGTAATGTAAATCATGGGATGTGAATGAATTGATACAAAATAATTGTCTATAGTTGATAGCAATAAAGCAATGAATAACCAAATTGAATCATTCAAGCAAAACCTTTCATAATTAGTACGTTAAAGACATGAAAGCAATGTGATCAACATATTTGATTAATCCACAAAGGTAATAGTTCCATGAAAAAAAAATGTTTGAGAATCAAAACAAAGAAGATGTAAGTTTTAGCAAAAAGCTTCAACTTCTAACGGTAAAGTCAATATAAAGATTCATGTTTAATCTGACAATGCAATATGATCAATGATACCCAGGGTCAATGCTAGATGTTTGCTTTGGTGGAGATAAAAGGAAGAGGAAAACTGACTCAACATTAAAAGTAAAAGAAAGGCCCTTCGCAGAGGGAAGCAGGGATTAGTCATGTGCTAGAGCTTTTTATTTTTATGAAACAGAAGTAAAACAATTTTGAGACATGCATGCTTTCGTCAACGACTTCACAACAAAGAAGCTATTTAGTCCCTCATAACAAGCAAGGCTTTTAGACTTGTGAGAGCAGCTGGCTTTTAGAGGAGCGAGTACGCTCTTCTTTCTCCTTGGTTTCACCACTGTCCAATGTTTGAGCTGATTTCTCAGATTTGTATTGCGCGGAGGAGAATGGTGAGTTATATTTATATTTTGCTTAAGCTGCTCCCGGGTTGATTCAAGTGAAGATGTAATCCATCGACACCGGGTGAAAGGGGGGAAATGACCTTGCTCGTCACAAGTTATATCTAGCTCTCTACTGCTCCCTGATGAGCTTAAAAACAGAGGCACAAAAAGGAGTATTTTGAATTTTTAAAGATAGCACATGACAAATTTACTTGGAATGGCAGAAAATACCATGCATAGGTAGATATGGTGGACTCAGCTGGCAAGATAGTTTGGCTTTGGGATTTGGATGCACAAGTGAACCATACACTCAGTACGAATTTTTGGGCTTAGCAAAGAAGGTATTTGAAGCAAACATCTAAAATTAACCGGTAACAGAGTAGCATAAGACATTTATCCATCATAACCATAAAAGCTCCACACCGTCTCCAATGTTGACCAAACAATTCTTTTGATGGAAAGATTAGCTTAAAGAATTAACAACTACGAAACACCACATACTTTCAAGTTTTCAACAGTATTTCTTTACTAATCAATTCCACTCAAATAACCAGCAAGTTTAAGCATTCATCTTAATATCTCAAAACAATTGAGAAGCATCAAGTATCCACACTATGATCTACAAGACTATGCAGGATTTCATTTCATTCCAATATCACATGGATAGCATTTTATCGCTCTAACAAATTAAACAAGCAACCATAGCAACTCTCTAACAAATATAAGTGAAGAAAAAGAGAGTTTAACATCGACAACTAGCAGCTCTAAATAAGATAAAAGCTAAAAGCGAGAGCTTACTAGCAAACAAACAGTAGCTAAGAATACTCAGCAAGATATAAGCGAATCAAAGGAGTATTCAAACAAAAAAGCAGAGCGTGTCTCTCTCCCACATAAACAAAGCAAGGATCCAACAAGTATATGACCTGCAAACAAGCAAACAAAACTGAAAGTAAACAGATGCTACAAGCATAGCACATAATATGCAAAGTGATAAAAATGAAGTTCAACGAAGATGACCTTATGATAGTCGATGAAGATGAGGGGATGCCTTGGGCATCCCAGAGCTTTGACTCTTGATAGTTCTTGATATTCAGAGGGGATGCCATGGGGGCATCCCCAAGCTTGAGCTCTGACCCATCCTCAATTTCTTCATATTCCTCTTCTTGGGAACTTAAAAACTCTTTTCACACAAAACTTCTCACAAACTGATTAGAGGGTTAGCGCTCATAAATTAAAAATACAGATGTGTTCAACTCAAGAAAAATTGCAAACAACTTTATTGGGTATTAGCTACTGTTTACTAAGCCTTAATGTGGCACTCCTCCTTAAGAGTATCACATTTGACGATAGTAAAGAGACGAATACAAAATAAAAGCAGAATCTGTCAAAAACTGCACAGTCTGTAAAGATCGAATTGTTCGAGGCACTTCTGTAGATCAAATCAGAAAAGTCAAAACTAACGAAAGATAGCTAAAATTATCAGGCTTGCTGTATAAAAATTTCAGAAAAAGATAAAATTCAGAGGATTTTTAGATTTTCGAACAGTGAAGGACAAAATTCTGTTTCTGGACAGCAAAACAACACCTCGCACTTTCAATGCATTAGAGGCTAAACTTGGCACAAAAAAACCAAAAGAAAAAGATACAATGAAATTGCTACAGAGGCAACAACTTCATGACTCAAGAAAAATAAAAAACAAACTGAAAGTAAAAGATGGGTTGTCTCCCAACAAGCGCTTTTCTTTTAAGCCTTTTAGCTAGGCATGATAATTTTAATGATGCTCTCATAAGAATAAGAGTTGGAACACAAAAGAGAGCATCATGAAGCAAATATAAAACACATTTAAGTCTAACTCTCTTCCTATGCATAGGCATATTGTAAGAAAATAAATCATTGGAGTATAAAGCATTAAGCATAGGAAGACAAAGCAAGTGCAACATTAAAACCTTCAACATAAAGAGGGGAAACTTCATAAAATGAAAATTTATATAACCACACTTCCCTCTCTCATAATAACTTTCAGTAGAATCATAAGAAGACTCAATAACATAACCATCACATAAAGCATTTTTCTCATGATTCACATGCATAAAAATATTATTACTCTCCACATAAGCAAAATCCTTCTCATTAGTAATAGTGGGAGTAAAACTATCATAGCCATCATTGTAATCATCATAAATAGGAGGCATATCATAATCATAATAAACTTTTTACTCAATAGTAGGTGGACTGAAAATATCACATTCATCATTATAATCATCATATATAGGAGGCATAGTATCATCAAAGCAAATTTCCTCCTCAAAGCTTGGGGGACTAAACAGATCATATTCATTAAAACCGGCATCCCCAAGCTTGCAATTTTCCATAGCATTAGTAATAATGGCATCCAAGGAAATCATACTAATAACATTGCTACTAGCATGATTATTGTGCAAATAAAGTTCCATAGGTTTTTTAATTTTCTCTTCAAAATCATCATGACCAATTTCAAGATAAAGTTTATAAAGCTCTCTCATTTTTTGGTTGTTTTCCATTAAACCAAACTAGTGAATAAAAACAAGAAACAAAAAGATTTAACTGCAAGATCTAAAGAAGATACCTTTAAGCGCTCACCTCCCCGGCAACGGCGCCAGAAAAGAGCTTGATGTCTACTACACACTTCTATTCTTGTAGACTTGTTGGGCCTCCAAGCGCAGAGGTTTGTAGGACAGCGGCAAATTTCCCTTAAGTGAGTAACCCAAGTTTTATCGAATCCACGGGAGGTAGAGGTCAAAGATATCCCTCTCCAGCAACCCTGCAATTAAGATACAAGAAGTCTCTTGTGTCCCCAACACACCTAATACAATTGTCAGTTGTATAGGTGCACTAGTTCGGCAAAGAGATGGTAAAATGCAAGTGATATGGATGGTAAAAGGTGATTTTGTAATTCTGTAATAAAAATGGCAGCAAGCAAACAAGTGACAAAAGTGACTAAAAACGGTGTATCAATGCTTGGAAATAAGGCCTAGGGTTCATACTTTCACTAGTGACTACTCTCAACATCATTAACATAATTAAACACATGAAAGTTCCCACAAAAATACATGCGTGGTAGACGTTACTCGGAGATCATTCTTTTGTGGATCAAATAGGATGAGAATTGCGTAGGGCTACGAAAAGCACACCTTAAAGTTCGTATTCCACATCTATGGACACTTCATGCTGTCACTATCCGCATCCAAAGATAGTACTAACAAACACCACAACCTATTTCTTGAATAGTCTCTTTATTCAATAACACAAGCATCAAGAAACCTCATGATCTATTGAATCCAACAAATAAAGAACAAACTCATGATGAAGATCCTTCCAATCTATTATCCATAGAGTCACACACGGCACCCATCCTGTCACCAAGGTACCATGATCACAACGGTGGCTCCAGAAATTGTACTAAATAACACCACTTGAGCAACATCATATCCATTACACATAGGGAAACATCATGTATTCAACTACACTAACAAATCTCATGATCACAACAAAGATCACATCATTAAAGAGAGAGATAACCACATAGCTACTTGTATAAGCCTCAGCCCCGGTGGAGACTACTCACGCATGGCCATGGTGAGTGGGAGCTTGATGGAGAGGTGCAGCCCGGAGGAGAGACGGCGACGGCGGCGGCCCTTGGGGGCAGCGGCCCGGCGAGGTGGTGGCGGCACGGAGAGGGGCGGCGGCTGCCCTTGTGGGCAGCAGCCCAGCGAGGCGGTGGCGGCTCGGAGAGGGGCGGCGGTGGCTGCCCCTTGGAGGTGGCGGCCCTTGGCCCTCCTTTCAAGCTTGGATATGGTGCTGGTATGGAGGAGGTTCTCCACCTCACGGCGGCTGCCTTGTAGGAGAAAAATTCGTGGGGGCTTGATGACCAGGTTTCCTCTCTTTATATACTTTTCCGAATTTCCGTCATCAGATTTTTGGGCTTCATTAAAACGGGGATATCTCGGCCGTACGGACACGGATTGGGCTGTTCTTGGGCTTAAATGAAAGCTATTGAAATTTCCCACAACTATGTCTGATGTGAGAACTTCAGTTGACGTCGTCTTCAGATCTCAAACTGACGATCTCTGAAATCTGTTAGAAGGGACAGATTTCAGGAAAGTCCAATTCGACTCCAACAAGGTTTCATTTTGCGTTTTTGCCAATTTCCAAGCGATTCCTACATATCAAAGTGCAAAACAAGAACATTGTTCACTTTTGCAACTATTAATAGGTTAGCTCAAATAAATCATAAAATTGATATAAAATGATAGTAGAAACATGTGACAATGTCACAAAACTAGCATTGATCACTCAAAAATTATAGATACGTTTGACACGTATCAATTTCCATCATGAATGATGCATGACTTAGATTAGCGGCCCAGGCGTCTCTCTAGCCATTTATACCCACTCCTCAAACTTACTAAGTTTCCGCATTCATTTGGCACCATGATAGGCATTCATAAATAAAAGTACATGATATCAACTAAATATAATTTAGTTTAATGTTGAAAGTTTCTATGTGTCGCACATATAAGTTAACTCCCAACCCCTAAGCTTGTCAAGCATATGCCTTCATGTTTAACATTTGAAAAAAAAACTCTTTTACTTTCTCTTGGGTTGGTAAGTTTAGCAAGCACAATGGGATACGTAGACCTTTGTTTAGAGCCACAGTTACTCAATCCACAGCCAAGTATTGTCACTAAATATTAATAATAGCTCACTTGCATCATCATATAACATACTAGAACACGGAGAAGATAGACATTTGATACCACTTCCCTAGATGTTAAAGAAATTATGATGTGCGCACTTGCTGTTATAAAAAAATCCACATAAGCACGGCAAAGGTGTCATACCTATCATCAACTTCATGCACATCAACTAATCATCGTTGTTTTCCTCTCCCACCTTGAACTGCGCAATAAAAACTCAAATCTGCCATAAAACGTTACTGCATACAGTACTGTTTTTACCCTGCCTAGACACCTTAGAATAATCTCATATTTTACGGGTGTGTAGGTTATGAAAAGTTGCAGTAGTGGTTAAAATTGCAGCTCATTCGGAGTTACAGAAAAAAATAAAAAATGAAACAGTAAATAGATTTCAGCAATTCCTGCACCTTCGTTTTTGCGTTGGATTCAAGAAAATGAAAATATTTTTGTTCTTTTTAGTTTTTAGATGCATAAAGTAAATGATCAGAAGTAAATAAGAAAAAAGAAACAAATAAAATCTTTTTGTGATTTTGTGATTTTCAGAACAAGAAACTAAAACATAACAAAATAAAAGTGATATAAATCAACGAATGGAAAGGGAGAGAAGTACCCCCCCCAAGCTTGCGATCAAGCTAGTATCCCGGATGGTAATCGTACCCACCACTTCCATCTCCAGGGAAGTAATTATATTGGTACCCTTGCATTCCTGAATTTTGGGGTCCTAGCAAGAATTACTCCTAAGTTATACTCACACGGTGTTCCCACTTTTGCACATTTAAGTAAATAAACCATGGGTCCAGTACAAGCAGAAGTATTATCTCTAGCAAGAAATCCTCTTGCAAGGAACAAAGCAAAGTATCTCAAACCGGGGTGCTGTATGTGAGTGAATTTATCCCTATTAAGTCTCTCAGGAACATTCACAGAAATACTACGCCAGAAAGCAACAAGTTCTTGATTAGAATCAGCACGGGTTTCTTCCCAACTACCCGTGTTCTCTACGCGAATAGCTTTGCAGAACTCATCTAATGACATAACAAGGCGTTGCCCTCTCATGATAAATTTTATGACAAAGGTGGGAGGCGGTGGCTTACTCTTCTTACTATGTTTGTAGTTGTCGGGGCCCTCAAACCGGAATGTAGAAAGGAATTCTCACGAGATTTCCTCGTATGTCTCCCGTGGATGACGGGAAACTCGAGTAAGCCTGCTGCAGCGGCGAAGGCGTTGAAGTCATCCTTTATCCCCCAATGATCAAGAACAACGGGGTCTTGCCATTTGGTTGCATGAATCCGAAGCCTCTCCCCTGCATATGCCGCACCATCCTCCCAAAGATGGNAGTGAATTTACCCCTATTAAGTCTCTCAGGAACATTCACAGAAATACTACGCCAAAAAACACAAGTTCTTGATTAGAATCAGCACGGGTTTCATCCCAACTACCCGTGTTCTCTACGCGAATAGCTTTGCAGAACTCATCTAATGACATAACAACGTTGCCTCTCATAGTAAATTTTATGACAAAGGTGGGAGGCGGTGGCTTACTTTTCTTGTTGTGTTGTAGTTTCGGGCCCTCGAACCGGAATGTAGGAAAGGAATTCTCGCGAGAGTTCCTCGTATGTATCCGTGGATGACGGGAAACTCGAGTAGCCAGCTGCAGCGGCGAAGGCGTTGAAGTCTCCTTTATCCCCCAATGATCAAGAACAAGGGGTCTTGCCATTTGGTTGCATGAATCCGAAGCCTCTCCCCTGCATATACCGCACCATCCCCAAAGTGGTTGTCATCATAATTCTCGAGACTCTAGATGATCTTCTCCTTGGTCTCGAAGTCATCCCAAGCAATCCCTTACCCTTGTTCATGATGAAACCTTGCTGTCCAAAAAATATTCAACAAAAATTAAGATGTAACACCCTAAAACAACATTGAGCCATCCATAACTAGTCTCCACAATCATATCAATATCAACTAGAAAACTCAAATCCATGGATTTCTCAAGCATATTAGGTGACATCTAGTGCAGCAAAATACTTCATACATAAAGTATAAGAACAAAAAGTAATTGGATGGGTGGAGGAGTCACATACCAAGGAGCAATCCTACCAAACAGATTTGAAAATCTGCCCTAAACTTGGAGATCGAAGGATACCAGGAAGAACGAGCTCGGGAAAAATTTAGGAAAATACCTGGGGCTGGTTTTCTGTCGAGGGGAAGGAGATGGGCACATATCACTCACCTAACTCCCCCTGGGGGCCAAGTTAGTGGGTACCATGCGGCCAAGGAATCTGGCCGCGTGGGACACCCTCTTTTGGTCCCTGGTGGCCTCCTGGTGCCCACTTTTGGCTGGGCCCTCTGGTAAAATAACTTACCCCCAAATTTTTCTGGAATTTTTCGAGAAAATTTTCTGAAGAGATTTTTTCAAACTTCTAACTCTGAAATAATTATATCTATGCATATACTCTAAAATTTTAAGATAAACAAAATTTAAATGCAACACAATTTTTATGGGAATCAAGTTTTCATCATTTCCACATTAGTAATGAGGTTGATCAAGTCTCATTAATAATATGTAAAAGATATAATACATGATTCTTATTTTATATTAAAGAAGAAATTCAAGTTACCTCATATTTGATCGGAATAGTTCCAATCATCATGGTAGCATATTTTGGTTCAGGAGGTGGTAGTGCAAATTCAAAGCTTCCAACTATAAGAGTATTTCTTTGAATAGAATTCACACTCTTGTTTATCATTGTGACAGGATTCTTCTTGGGAAAATAAATAGTATGCTCATTTCCTTTGACATTAAATGTCACTTTGCTCTCAGTGCAATTTATCACAGCTCCTGCAGTGTTTAAAAAAGGTCTTCCAAGAATAATAGATAGATTATCATCCTCAGGCATTTCTAATATGACAAAGTCTGTAGGTATTAAAACATTAGCAATAGAGATGGGAACATCCTCACATATACCTATGGGCACAACAGTTGATTTGTCAGCCATTTGCAGTGAAACTTCAGTTGGAACCAATTTGTTTAGGTTAAGTTTCTTATACAAAGAAAAAGGCATAACACTAACACCAGCTCCTAAATCACATAAGGCATATTTCACATAGGTTTCTTTAATATGACAAGGAATAGTTGGAATACCGGGATCTCCACGCTTTTCAGGCATTTCCCTTCAAATGAATAATTAGCAAGCATAGCAGTAATTTCTTCATTAGGTATCTTCCTTTTATTAGTGACAATATCTTTCATATATTTTGAATATGGAGGAATTTTAATAGCATCAACAAGAGGAATTTGTAGATATAAGGTTTTAATTAATTCAAGAATTCTCAAATCTAGCATCATCCAAAGATTTCATTACCTCTTGGGGATATGGTATGGGTCTTTGCACCCATGGATCCCTCTCTTTACCTTTTTGTTGATTTGGATGCTTCTTCTTTTTGTTCTTCTCAATAGATGGTGAGGGTCTTCTTTTCAGTAGGTTCAGGTTCTTCATTTTTTCTTCTTGTTGTCTTCATCAGGTGGAGATGATTCTCTTCTACAATTATCATCTTCAGTCTCAGCATCAGAAATAGAAATATCCTTGTCTTGTTCTTGAGAATTGTCATTATCTTTGTTTTCATTGGGAGATTTTCCTGCAGAAGATTTCTTTTGAGAGCCTCTTGCTCTTTCCTCTTGGGATGGTTTCAGGATAGTCAGGATCCTGAGTACTTGCACCACCTCTAGTATTAACTCCACAAACCTGTTTCTTCTCAATAAGATTTTCATATAATTGATTTTGAAGAGAAACCATTTGTTCAACTTGATTATTCATCATTCACAGTGTTTAACAATTCTAACCTCTCCCACACTAGCATTTAAATTTTCCCGAAGAAATTTAATCTTATGAGAGTTTTCCATAATTTCATTCTAATATCATGCTCTTCAGGATTATTATGATAAGCAAAATCATTAACATAAGATACTTCAACAGGAGGTGTTACCTTTTCATTACCTTCCATAGAGCTTACATTAACTTGAATAGGGAAGCAAGGTTGATCAGTAGGAAGTTTAACACCCAATTCAGATAATTGCTTGAGATGAGAGGTTTTAATTCCCTTCTCTTTCATATCCTTGGAAGCTCCTTTCATTCCTTCTTCATTTAATTCAAGAATGCCTCCTTTCTTCTCCGGGAATATCTCTCTTCCATCAAACTCTTCAATATTCCAATCTTCATAATTTCTGGAGATAGTTTCCAATAACTCAGTAGCTTCATCAACGGTCCTTTCCCTGAAAACATTACCTGCAATACTATCAAGATAGCTTCTAGTATTTTCAGTTAGTCCATTGTAAAATATATCAAGGATTTCATTACTCTTGAAGCCATGGGTAGGACATTTCCTAACCATCTTACTGTACCCCCCCAAGCTTGGGGTAAATCCTCCTTCTCTTTCTTGAAAATTTGCTAATCTCAATAATTAAACTGTGGATCTTATCAGCAGGGAAATATTTATTATAGAATACCTGCAAGCATTCCTCTTTGCTAGTAATAGATCCAGGTTCTAGATGATTATACCAAATTTTAGCATTTCCTCCCAAGGTAAAAGGAAACAACTTTAAGAAATAATAACGTTGGTGGATTTCATCTTTACCAAATAACACAGACAAATCATGCAAAACAGCAATGTGTTCAAAAGGAAATTCATTATCTCTCCATAAAACTTAAACTTCTCAGCTTTTTCAATTATTTCAGGATCAACACTAAACTCATAATCTTTGTCTTTAATTTTAATAGCTGGAGCACGTTTTTTCTTAGTAACAGGGAAATAATCATCAAGAGGAGAATTTGCATAGCTATCAAGTTTTTCCAATTTATCAAAATTCGAATCCATAAAAGCCATAGTAAATGCATCTTCTTCCTCAGAAGAAGTTTCATGCTCATCATCAGAATATTCATTATCTTCTAACTCAGACTCCACATTTTCAATAATAGAAGATTCAGGAATTTCAGGTGTTCAATTATCTCAGATGTTTCAGGAGTTTCAGGTGTCACTTCTTTGTCTATGCTACCACATATTAAATCATTTTCAGTACTAGTAGACATTTTAGACAATGGTGAACTAGATATATTTTTACCTTTCTTTTAGCAACAATAGCAGAAGTAGCATTAGGTGAAAAGTTTGGCCTACTTGGCAGTCCGTACCTCCTCGAGTAGTGGAAGGCCTTACTTCCTTCGGAGTGTTCTTTTCCTTTCCCATGGTTAGGAACAAGCAAATGCAGCAAATAAATGATAACAAGTTGTCTTACCAATAAAGCTAGGTTCCCCGGCAACGGCGCCAGAAAATGTCTTGATACCCACAAGTATAGGGGATCGCTGAAATCTTCGTTGGGAAGTATTACCCAAATTTATAGTTTGACTCGATGGAACATAAGAATACCAATAAGACTTTAGCAATTGAGGCGTCACTCTCAACCACACATGTATATCAATAAACTTGCAGCAGCAATAGTTATGGCAGCAGGATGATTGAAGCAAAATAAAACAACAGTACTGAACAATGGTTTCCCAGTTTTCACCGAAAAAGTGAAAGTGTAACTCAGAGATTTAAAACGTAGACATGAGGTGACAGCGGGGTGTTGCATGAATAAGATTGATCATATAATAAGATTCATATAGCAATGGGACTTATCTCTAACTCCGATATATGTAGGTATGTGTTCCATATTAGTTGTGCGCACTAACCAAGAGAATTTGCACAACATCTATTGTCCTACCTGCCCATTTCACCGGGGCCAACTTGGAACTACAGGTAATTAAGGTCTACCCTTTCGAATAGCCCGGAACAACGCATTAACACTTCATGAACACGTAGAATCCTCAAACTAAACATCTCCCCCTTGTTTTCCCTATATGTCACATTTAGGGTTCGCAGGTTCAACATAATAGCAGGTGATACACTTTGCAGATAAATACCAAACTCAATTATATGATGGGGAAGAAATAAGTTCAGTACTGAAATCATGCCACTCAGGCCCTAGTAGCAAGCATTAAACATAGCATAAGTGCATCAACACAATACAAAAATATCCTCAAGATAAACCCCTAAGATCTCGAACAACGGGTATCATTACATGATCACTCATCCAATCCCCATTCACCTCATGTGCCTACAGCGGACTACTCACACATGGTGATGGTGAGGGAGCTCATGGTCGATGGAGATGAAGGCGGTGAAGACGGTCTCTGGATCCCTCCTCCGGGGGAGAAATCCTGGATCAATCTGACTCCAAAAATGAAGATCATGGTGGCGGCGGCGCTCTGTTTCGCGAATCGACCTCCCCTCCTAGGGCAGACACGTTTTCGTATATATGAAGGGTACGCCAAAGCCGAAGGAGAGGAGGTGCCCGAGGCTCCAGATAGGTGGGCCCACGCGGCCAAGGAATCTGGCCGCGTGGGGCCCACTCTTTTGGGCCCTCGGACGCTTCTCGTGTCCTTTTTTCGCACGATGTCCTTCTTTTCCATAAAAATGATGTGGTATTTTTTCTCCGATTTAAATTCCTACAAAAACAACCAGAAGGAGACTTTGCTAAAAACAGCGTCAGATTCAGCAGTTTATTCAAATATGGGAGGATTCCGGAGCAAATTATGAGGCAAAGTGATTGGAAAAGTAGATGCATTTTAGGTGCATCACTTGTGAGTGATCTTTGACTTGTCTTTGCGAGCAAGCTTCCCTCCATGATGTTCATGGTTCTCAAACGGACACCTCGGCCATAAAGTGATATAGATCTTGGCAATTGTAGCTTGAACGAACCCTTTGGCCACCCTCCTTCCTTCCACTCTACTTGTTAACAAGCTCCTTTGCCTTGGACGGACTCTTCCAAAAGGCTCTTGATGTGAGGGCCGAATAGTCCTTGAGAGTATCTTCAAGATCTTTGGGATGCCAATGTGACACATCTTCTTGAGTCTCATCATCTTCGTCTTGTTCCACAACCTTGGCCTTCAAAGCAAGAGATGTTCCTTTGTGCATTCCAATAGCCCGGGCACGATCATCTTCGGCATTCTTGGCGGCCACCTTGAATGCCACCATTAATTGCATAACCTCATTAGATGACATGAGATGGTAGTTGTGTCTTCCTTGGAGACTCTTCAAGTCGGTGGGCTCAAAGGGCATGAGAGCACTCACATATTTTATCTTGATCCAAGCATCATCCACATAGGTGTCTCCAAGAGCTCTAAATTCGGTGGCAATGGTCTTGAGTCTTTGAAACATGTCTTCATGGTCTTCACCTTCCACCATGAAAAATCCCTCGACTTGGCTGCTCAAGGCTTCAAATCTATTTCTCTTCATACTCCCATTGCCGACAAACACCTCGGAGAGTGCATCCCAAGCTTCTTTGGCGGTGTTGAGATGTTGAATGTGGGCCATGTCCTTTTCCCCCACGACGGTTTGGATCATGTTGAGGGCCAAGTCATTGAGTTGACAATCCACAACCTGTCTTATTGTCATGTTGTTTGGGTCAACGGCTTTGAACCCAACCTCAATGATTCTCCATAGCTCGATCGAGGCACTCTTGAAAATTGCCAATTAGAAAAACGAGAGGAAATAAGCTTAGGTGGATCACCCCTATTGTTTATATGAGGATGAGGGATAGGTGGGTCGGGGGAGTAAATAAACGGAACCGCATGGTGCTCCTCCTTCCCACCATCAATTTTAGGTGGGGGGTCTTTAATGGGTTGTTCGCCCTCCCCAATATGCGCGGCGAAAGCATTAACCTCAAGGGATGGAGATGTGAGGGGCGTACTACCATTAAAGAGCTGCGCCATCATGTCACGCAATTCCATAATTTGGGCATTGATGGATGAAGTCAAAGAAGTTTCCAACTCCTTGAGATCATCCATGGAGACCGGAGTAGTATCGCCACTCGTATTCCCATCCTCTTTACCCATACTCTCTTAGGCGGTGAAGCCTAAATAAAGAGCCAAGGCTCTGATACCAATTGAAAGGATCGTATGGGCACCTAGAGGGGGGGGTGAATAGGTGCTACACCAAATTTTAATTCTTTTTCAATTTAGGCTTGACACAAAAGGTAAATTCTCTAGATATGCAACTACGGTGAATTTACCTATATGACAAGATAGCACCTAACACAAGGCAATTATCACGATACAAGTAAAAGCAACTAAGGGATAAAGATAACCGAAAGTAGAAGCATGCGGAGGCAAGGATGTATTCCCGAGTTCCTCCTTGTTAAGTGAGTACGTCTCGTTGGAGGGGTGTGAGCTCGCCACCAGAAGCCTACTAAACGCCACAAAGGCCTCACCCTATTCTCCGATGAACCTCGCCACAAAGGCTCGGTCCACCTTCCACTATCGGAGTCCTTCAAGGCGGAATCCAGAGCCATTACAAAGTTCTTGGGGCACACACCCACAACTTAATCGGGGGCTCCCAAATCAACAAATCTGTCACAATACAACAAGTAGTAAGCAAATGAATCTAGGGAGACACAAGCAAACCCTAGAAACGAAATCCCTCAAGTGAATGAGGGGGAAATGAAGAACGGCTTGGTGAAGATGTAGATCTGGGCCTTCTCCTTCAATCCTCCAAAGATCAACGAGTTTGGGTGGAGGAATTGGGAGATCTAGCTGATTTGAGCTCTGAGAAATTAGGGTTCATAAATGTTGGTCGAGCTGCCCCTTCCAAGGTAGGTGAAGGGTATTTATACCCTTCACCAAAATCTATCCGTTGGACACTAAGTAGGCCGGAGACTCCGGGGTAAGTGGGCCGGAGACTCCGGTGCAAACCGGAGACTCCGTCCAACTCTGGAAACTTTGAGTCGCCAGGCCAGACCAGAGATTCCGGGGTCCAGAGGCCGGAGACGCCGGCCTTTCAGGAAACTCCGGGCACCCTCCGGGGAATCTCCGGACAGGAGTCTAGTAGCGCACCACACTTGAGTCTTGACGGGCTCGATGCAGATAGGGCGGAGACTCCGGTGTCCTGGGGCCGGAGACTCCGGTCTTCCGGAGACTCTGTGTACAATCCGGGGAACCTCCGGTGAGAGTCCAGAGCCGCACCACACTTTGGCAAAGGCAGAGGAAAATCCTGGGGCCGGAGACTCCGGCCTTGAAATCCCTGCAACAAAGAAACTTTGCCCTTTTCTTCCTTTTTGGTGGCAGATGCACATGGGAATAAATATGTCTATAAACCTGCATCACTTAGCATCATATTAAATAATCACTAGTGTTGTTAACTGCTGTTGTATTAAAATAAATTGGGTGGTGCCCCAAGCGAAGGCGGAATTGCAGCTACTTCCATGGACCCATAGTCCAAGGTGAGACTACTCACAAATCATCCCGGAGGAAGGCATGGCGATGAAGAGCCCTCCGGGATCGATCTCCCCTCCGGCAGAGTGCCGGGATCAGCTTCAGATTGGACCCCGAACTAGGGTTTTCGGTGACGGCGTGTCGGGGTCGAGTTTCTAGAAAATAATGGCCGCCTCGACGTTTTTAGGTTTTTAGGGATTTTATAGGCATCGGAGGGGGCCGAGGGGGTGCCCCAGGAGCAGGGGCGGGCCCCACCCGCGGGTCCTAGGGGGGCCGCGGCAGGAGGCCGCCTGCGCCCTGCCCTCAGGCTCCCCTTTGGTCTTCTGGTGTCTTTCATCGAGTAAAAATTCTCCGTAAATTTTCGTCCAATTCCGAGAATATTTCCAGAAGTAAATTTTCTGAAATACAAAAACAGCAAAAACAGGGAACTGGCACTTGGCATCTTGTCAATAGGTCAGTCCGACAAAATGCATAAAAATGATATAAATGACAGTAAAAACATGTGACAATATCACAAAACTAGCATGGATCACTCAAAAATTATAGATACGTTTGAGACGTATCAGCATCCCCAAGCTTAACTCCTACTCGTTCTCGAGTAGGTAAGTGATAACAAATAATTTTTGATGAGACATGCAACCAACACAATCTTGATCAAGATAGTAATGCAAAGCACATGAAGTGATTAAGGTGATCCAAAACAATTGTCTATAGTTGACATTAAGCAAACAATGATTAACAAACGCTAGCTAACAAATGCTAGAAACTTTTCATGAATAAGTGCGTTGGAGACATGGAACCATACATAAGGTTTAGAAAGAAGAATTGCGAATTATGTCTCCAATGTAAATTATCAATCATTCTTCAAAGCATCTAATTAGCCATTCATGAAAATAGCCAAGCTCAAGTCAGGTGTCCTAATCCATCTACTTCACAAATCAACCCTTTTGAAGTCTACTCAACTAGTGCAAGTAAGAAGTGGCTTTGGCACCAGGATGTTATGGCAAAGAGAACAATGATGGAGGTTTCGAAGGTCAAAAAGAAAGGCTCAAACAGTGGAGAAAGTAACCACAAGACAGAAGGAAGTCCCATAGTTGACACTGTATGAGGAGTAGTGATTGCCATGCAACGGATGCACATAGAGCTATAAGTGTATGAAAGCTCTCCAATGGAACTAGTGGGGGTGCATCCAACTTGCTTGCTCATGAAGACCTAGAGCTCACTTGAGGAGGCTCATCCTTGGAATGTACAAGCCAAGTTCTATAACGTTAATTCCCCACATGGTTATACAAATGAAACATGAAAACTCTCTATAATGAAGTGTAGGTGCTAACTAGGCCCCCTCTCTCTTTTATATTTCTCTTCTCTTTTTTTATTGTGGCCTCCGTGGCTCTTTTAAATTTTCTCTCATTGGTCTCTTTGGACTCTTTTATGTGGCCACTTTGGACTCTTTTCAATATGCTCACAGGTAGGGGCAACACTTTTTTTTACAAGATGATCATCACACTTTTGGTACTCATAACTCATAAGACTAATACATGATGTATAAAAGAAGATATGCATGTGTCGGAGAACTGTCCCAGGAACTGGGGGTGTCTCCAAGGTATCGTGTAAGGGGCTGAACACGGAGTCAAACAATCCACAACGTGCTCCGGCGACGGTGCTCGTCAGGCTCGCTGCGGACGACACTGCAGAGATTGACACAAGGTCTTACCCAGGTTCAGGGCCCTCTTGTGGAGGTAAAACCCCTACGTCCTGCTTTGGTGTATTGCACTGCTTGGAGAGTTTACAGTACAAGGAGAGCTTGTCGAGCTCGAGGTGGCTAACAATGGCTACTTGCTGGTCTTCAGATCTAGGGTTTTTGGGTAGGCTCCTAGACTCCAAAAACCGAACCTAGTCCAGAGTCGAACCCTTTGCTTGGGCGTGCTCCTCCTCCTTTTATAGGCGTCCTGGACCTCTTCTGCCCAAACATTTGGGCGGGAAGGGTTACCACATGGCGACGAAGGAGGAGGCGTGGTGCACCGTAAAGGTGAAGTCCACCATAAAGGTAAAGCTCGTGGACGCGGTCCACGGCAGGGGAACGGCGTCACCAAAGCTGAAAAGGGGCACCGACCAGCTGGACAGTGGGCTGGCGCTTGCCGAGGTGGGAGGTGACCCACGGTGACGTCGTTCTTGGAGCGTAGCTGCAGACTGTCCCCTTGTCACCAAAGAGGCAATACTCGTTGTCCGCTTTGCTTGGCTC
This sequence comes from Puccinellia tenuiflora, assembly GCA_012064385.1. NCBI lineage: Eukaryota > Viridiplantae > Streptophyta > Magnoliopsida > Poales > Poaceae > Puccinellia > Puccinellia tenuiflora. Next base: position 32,079 of record QRDG01000310.1, on the reverse strand, counting down.
CGCTTTGTTGACTGCTTTATACATGGAAACGGCAACTGCGGCGTCGTCGTCATCGCGCGTAGGCACGCGCGTCACTCTGTACATGGCGCAGAGCCCATGTGCGCTCTGCCGCGGGGGCAGAGATGGCTTCACGAGGAAGGCGCTTCGCGAGGCGAAAAGCCTCGCCGAGCCCTTCAGCTTGGTCCTTAGCAGAATTGCGGGCGGCGTCGGAGACGCCTTGTCGAGGAGCGATCCCTCGCCAAGGGAGAGAACCCTTGGCGAGGAGAAAAAACCCTTCGCGAGGGGAGACATCCTCGCGAAGCTCGCCAGGCTTGGAGAGCCTGGTCCTTAGCGAAAATCACCCAAAGGATCTTGTGGGCCCTGGCAGGCCGGCCCGTGGTACCCTGGTTTCCACTGTGCCGACAGTAGCCCCCGGGCCCGCGACGGGCACGCCGAGGCCCATGACGAAGGCGAAGCGTCGAGGGGCCAAAGATGCCTGACAGGGCCGCGACATGTGGCACGCAGCGGTTGCACCCGCGGCCACGACCTCCTCGGCTCCAACGGGCGACGTGGTGGGGCCCGCCACGACTCGGGTGCTGGTCAATAAAGCCTGGGCGCGCGGACGACGCCCATTACTTCTCCCATAACTCCTCCGCACACTTCTCCCCACGCCTCCAATCTCTCCAGAGCGCTCCAACTCCAGAGCACTTCTTCTTCTCCGGTCGACCGATGGCGCCCAAGAAAGCAGCCACCGACCTGAAGGGCAAGGCCACAGCGCAGGCGAGCACGTCTGCGGCGATGGCGCGCGCCGCTGCCCTCGAGGGAGCACTGCCGCGGATGCGTGTCACCGCGGCGACGATAGCGACGGTGCGCCATCTGGCGGCGGCGCGAACCAACGAGCACGGCGCCACCGAAATGAGGCCGGCCGGTAGCAGACTCACCGAGGCCTTCTACCCCATCTTCCTCCATACTCTCTACGCCGGCCTGGTGCCACCATTCTCCGACTTCCTCCTAGCGATCTTGGAGGTGTACCAGATCCAACTGCTCCATCTTCATCCAAATCCATCCTCATCCTCGCAATCTTTGCCCACTTCTGCGAGGCCTACCTCGGCATCCGTCCTTCGGTGGCGCTCTTCCGCAGCTTCTATTCTCTTCGAAACTCCGCCAAGGGCGAGCGGCTTGGGTGCGTCTCCTTTCGCATCGCCGACGCCAGGAGCGAGAACTACATCCCCATCGCCTGGTGCGGTGAGGACGCCGTCACCAAGGTGACGAAGAAGGTGGACAAGTTCCGCGAGAAGTGGCTCTTCGTCGACGCCAAGGCCACACACCCTCTCCTGGAGGTGCCGGAGGGACCCCCGAGGAAGTGGGCGCGCTGGGCGAGCGCGGACTTCAGGGGCTCGAGGCTTGACGCGGTGTACGAGTATTTTCGGCACGTCCGCGAGGCAGGGGTCACCGGCCAGATGGTGGCAAAGGACTTCACCAGGCGCCGCATCGCTCCCCTCCAACAGCACGCCAAGCCGGTGTGGCGGTACGACGGCAAGACGGACGCAATGTGGCTAAGTAGGGACGGCTTCACGCCTGAGGTGCTACGCCAGATCATGGGCGTTCTCTTCACGTCGCCGGAGATCCCGTCCGCCAAGAAGGAGGCGGCCAAGCCGCTCATTGTCTTCGCCGAGGAGAGCATCGAGGAGCAGCGCGCGCGCATGCCCACGTTCGACGAGTGGGGGATTGTGCCCGCGGGGCACCGCGGGCCTCGCCCTAACCCGTGGGCGGCGGAGCCGGAGTACATGGATGAGGCTCCGGAGGCTGAGGAGGCTGAGTCCGCCGAGGAGGAGGCCTCGAGAAGCGAGGACCCCCTCGGCGAGGACGAGGCTTCGAGGGGCATTGGCCCCGTTGGTGAGGACATCGGCTCCTCAAAGAGCGTTCACGCTGAGGTGGACCTCCAGGTGCTGTCCTCCGGCGACGAAGAGGACGCCTTCTGTGTCGTCCGCTCCCAGCGCGCCGAAGGGGAGGGGGAGACGAGCGGCGGCGGGAGTGGGCGCTGCGAACCCCGCTCCAAGGCCGTCCAAGACAGGAGGGCCGCAGCCGCGAGGGACACCCCTCGCGTGGAGACAGGAGCTGCTCGGGAGGAGACCGGAGCAAGCCACGCCCAGCCACCCATGGCGAAGAAGAGGGTGTGGGTGATGGCCGGCGAGTAAGTCTTTGATCTTTCTTTTTCCCTCGACATTTTGTCTGAGAAAAACTCCTTGATGGATCTCCAACTTGGCTTCCTTTCAGGCAGCCTGCGGAGCCAAAGAGGCGGCGGCTCGGCAAAGCTGGAGAGACCACCAGCGTCGCTGCGGAGACGCCTGCGGCCGGCGAGCCGCAGCAAGCAGTTGTTCCTCCCGCGGTTGAGCACCGCGCGGAGGCGGTGGTGGCCGAGGAGGCCATGCTGTCGCCAACCCGGGCGGCGACTTCTCCTGCAGCGGAACACCGCGTGGAGGAGGAGACCGTAGAGGCGGCGCCGTCGCCAACCAGGGTGGCGACTCCTCCAGTCCAGCAGGAGACGGAGGAGGAAACCGTGGATGAGGACATCGTCGTGGAGCCACCTCCAGAGGAGGAGGCCTCCTCGAGAAGGGCTGACGCGCCCGAGGCCGCGGCGGACGCGGTCGTTGCAGAGGGGGCCGGAGGCGCCCCTGTGGAGCAGGAGGCGGTGGCGACGCCGGAGCCCACTGGCGCTGAAGCTGAGCGCGAGAGGGCGCCCAGCCCCCAGAGGGCAACCGAGGCGAGCGCCGAAGAAGGCGCCCCCACAAGCCCCCGGATCGCAACAGAGGCGGTCGTGGGTCCGAGGCAGGACCCGGGCGCCTCGACGAGGATCGAAGACTCTGCACCCAGCGGCAGCGCGGGAGTCTCCTTGGCGCTGCACGCGCCGCAGCGTCAAGCAGCCCATCGCCGGATCGTCCTCAACCGGGCGCGGCGAGCGCTCGACGGGCTGGAGGAGCAGCTCGCCAAGGAAGAAGACGCCCTGGCGGAGGAAAGGGCAAGGCTCGGCGAAGCCTGGATTCTTCTCCACGAGAGGGTGGAGATGTGCCGCCGGCAGGACGCGGCGGCAAAGGCGGCTCGCGAGGAAGCGATCCGCTTCGCCAAAGAGACCCGCGACAGCGTCAAGCGGGAGGCGCAGGAGGTGATGGACGAGCTCGGCGCCGCCAGGGAGGCGCTCGAGGCGGAGACCGCCTCCAAGCACGACGAGTTAGCGGCTGCGAAACAGAAGTTTGCTGCTGACTCCGAGGCCGCCAAGGCCAGCCTGAAAGAGCTCCGCGAGCTGCAAGATGCCCGCGAGGGGCAGCTAGCGCTCCGCGAGGCGGAGCTGGAGCGGCGCGAGGAGGAGCTCTCCCTCCGGGAGAAAGAGCTGCTCAGGCGCGAGGAGCAGGTCCAGCTACTCGAAAAGGACCAGGCCACCCGCGAGGGGCAGCTGGAGGAGCGTGAGGGTCGGGTGGCCACCGACGAGGCCAACCTCGTGGCGGAGCAGAAGAGGCTCCAAGAAGAGGCTGACCTCAAGGTCAAACTCGTCCGCGAAAGCCTCTCCAAAGAGTATGACGAGAAGGTCGCGAAGCACGAGGACCGCCTCAAGACCAAGCGCAAGGAGCTCGAGAAGCGCATCAAAGAGCTTGAGCAGGAGGAGAAGCGGTTGACCTCTTGCCTCGAGGTCTCTCGGGAGGCCCAGGCGCGCGCTGAGGGAAACGCCTTCGCCCTGGAGAGGGACCTGGACGAGCTCCGGCAGCAGGTGGGGCCGGCCGCGGCCCGCGCGGAGCAGGCACGAGACCAGCGCCAGGTTGACCGGTTCATGACGCGCCAGCGCCAGAGCATTCTCCAGAGCTTGGTGAGCCGCGTGCGCACGGTCGGGAGAGATCTGAGGATCGACGTCCCCTCCTTCTCCGCGGCGACCGACGACGAAACTTCATATTCACATTTCTTCGAGCAATTCCTCGGAAAGCTTGAAGGGGTCGCGAAGAGCTTCGACAAGCGTGTCGTGGAGGAGAGTCGCGACCTCCTTGTCGTCGCCGTCACCAACGTCTTCAGCAACCTAGTGAGGCTCCAGCCCTCACTTGATCTTGAGGACGTGATGGCGCCGCCGCGCGCCATCAGCGACAAGGCGCGGGAGACCGCCACGCAGGCCGCCGACGCGTTCGCCAAGAAATTTGACCAAGTGGTGATTGAAGGCGACGACGGGGATGCCCTGGAAGAGGCGGAAACCGCCGTGGACCGGGCAGGCACCTCAGGAGGCGCGACGGCTTGAGCTCCTTGCCTTCAGCTGGGCGTGCAGAGGGCACACTTATCTTAGTCATTTTGATTGTAAATTTTGTAAAAACTTGTCAAGTTATATTGGAGTGTGCTTGTGAATGTCCCTCGGGAAGCCTTTGTCTTTCCTCCTCATGTCTTTTTCGCTCTACGTCTTAGGACCCTCTCTTAGCGCTACACCACCGCCGCTTCGGTATGTGCGAGTCAGTGCTCCACAAGTCCGGGGGGTGCGTGAGGCCTCAAGAAGTAAGAGCTCCGCGAAGCGCGATGCTTGGGGCTCCCCTTTGACGTGCAAGCAGCCCATGAGGCGTGGGAGAGAGAAAAGAGACTCGAGGGGCAAAAAACCAGCAAGAGGAAATTCTACCAAGTTCTTGTACTTAGCTTGACGAGGCGTTTCCGCCTTGGAGAGGGTGTTGGTTTCCTGGCGAGGCGCTGTTGCTTTGGAGAGGGTGCCTGATGCTTGTTACCTGCACTTGGACAGACAGGCATACCCACAAGCAATAGATAGCTATAAAACTTGAGCCCATAGGTTCCTTCATGTGTGTCTCACGAGGAGAACAAGCACCAAGGTTTTGGTGATCCTTGGTGAGTTGACGTGCGCGGGAGCTGACCCATGAGTTCAGAGCTCCTTGGGAGTTGACATGCATGAGAGCTGACCCGCAAGTTCAGAGCTCGGATCCCTTGGGTTTTAGGTGCTGCCGGGATGCTCCCGTGGCATGGCACCCTGCTAGCCCCCGCTCGTGAGATACATAGGAGGGATCATACGAGCGAGAATAAATAGTAATGACAGCTTTGCCGAAGCCGCGAAATATGCTGGCGCGATGCGCAAGAGTTTAAGTTGTCCTGAAACATAAGTTCATTACACTGGCGTGGCCAGAAGCACAAAAAATCCGCCATGCTCTTGGCATGGGGTCCACATTCTGTGGCTGAGACTCTCGAGGGGCGTGCCCGAGGCAGACACATGTAGAGAGAGCTCAGGGGGCCCCTATGCGGGGGTGGCTTTTTAGCCTTCGTTCCACCATGACCGGCATGGGGATCCACCTCGCCAAGACATGGTGCCTGAAGAGGTTACCATGCCGAGGCTTGGTGGCTTGGGAGTCTTCTCGAACGGCCCGCGGCAACGTATAGTAGAGAGGGGAGCCCGAAGTTTTTCCTCGTGGAGGATGATGGCGCGTGGCTCTCCCTTGATGCAAAAAATTGCTCGCCGAGGGCGATCAGGGGTAGAACTTGCGCAGGTGCTGGATGTTCCAGGGGTCTGCGACAGGGGTGCCATCCTCCGTCTCGAGCCTCACGGAGCCAGGCCTGGCGATGTGCACGACTCTGTAGGGGCCTTCCCACATTGGTGAGAGCTTGTGGAGGCCTGCCCTGGAGAGGATTCTCCTCAGGACAAGGTCTCCTGCTTCGAGAGTGCGCGGCCGGATGTGGTGGCTGTGGTAGCGACGGAGGTCTTGCTGGTACCTTGCCGCTCTCAGGGCCGCATTGCGGCGGAGCCCTTCAAGCAGCAGCAGGTCGTCGTTGCGGAGTTCGTCCACCTCAGCCTCCTTGAAGGCCAAGACTCGCGGAGAGCCATGAGTGATCTCGCTGGGGAGGACGGCTTCAGCGCCATAGACGAGGGAGAACGGCGTCTCACCAGTTGGCTTTGTTGGCGTGGTGCGGATGGACCAGAGCACCGAGGGGAGCTCATCGATCCAATGCTTGCCGCTGGCCTTGAGGCGGTTGAAGCTTCTCGTCTTGAGGCCCTTGAGCACCTCGGCGTTGGCTCATTCGGCCTGCCCGTTGCTTCGTGGATGCGCCACCGAGGCGTAGCAGATTTGGGCGCTGATGCTGCCGCAGTAGGACTTGAAGGCGCCACTGATGAATTGTGAGCCGTTGTCGGTGATGATGCGATTGGGCACGCCGAAGCGGCAGACCAGGCTCCTTATGAATTTTACCGCCGACTTCGCCGGAATGGTGCGCACGGGCTCCACCTCAGGCCACTTGGTGAATTTGTCAATGGCGACGTAGAGGTAGCGGTAGCCCCCGAGCGCTCGCGGGAAGGGCCCCAGCAGGTCCAGCCCCCAGACCGCGAACGGCCAGGAGAGTGGGATCGTCTGGAGTCCTTGCGCGGGCTGGTGGATTTGCTTGGCGTGGAATTGGCATGCGTCGCAGGATTGGACGATTTCGGCAGCATCTTGAAGGACTGAGGGCCAGTAGAAACAACTCCGGAAGACCTTGCCTGCAATGGTGCGCGAGGAGGAGTGGTGGCCGCACTCGCCACTGTGTATGTCGTTGATGAGCTGGCGGCCCTCCTCGGCAGGGACACACCGCAGTGCAACCCCATTGGGTCGCTTGCGGTACAGGTCTTCGTCGTGGAGGCAATAGGACTTGGCCTGGCGGGCAATTCTCTCGGCCTGTGCGTCGTCTTCGGGGAGGGCTCGGTTCTGCAGGTAGTTCTTGATCTCGTCGATCCAACCAGTGTCTTGTCGTACTAGAGTCAGCAGCAAGCGATCGCCCGAGGGCAACCCACAGTTTGGTGCTCCGCTCGGTGGGGCAGGTGGGAGCTCCTCGTCGATGCTGATGTTGACCACAGGTTGCTTGACTGAGGCCTTGGTGAGCCTCTCCTCGAACACTCCAGGCTTCTGGGCTTCTCTTCTTGCTGCTCGCCGAGCAATTTCATCTGCCTCTTGGTTTTCTGCCCGCGGGATGTGCTTGAGCTCCATGCCCCTGAAGTGCTTCTCCAGCTTGCGTACCTCTTCAAGGTAGGCCACCATGTAGGTGTCCTTAGGCGTGTAGCTTTTGTTGGAGAAGTTGACGAGGAGCTGGGAGTCGCCCTTGATGAGGATGTACTTGATGCCGAGGGCGATGGCGGCTCTGAGCCCGGCGAGGAGGCCTTCATACTCAGCGATGTTGTTGGAGACCTTGTCGTTGTCCTTGAAGCACAGTTGGACGGCGTAGTAGAGCTTGTCGCCTGTCGGTGAGGTGAGGACGGCGCCAGCCCCTGCACTTCTGGCCGCAAAGGCGCCGTCGAAATGCATGGTCCAGTGGCTTGGTGTCGTTCCTCCTGAGGCTGTAGCCTCCTCCTCTGGAAGCTCTTCTTCTTTGCGCGTGTCCGTCCATTCGGCCATGAAATCCGCCAGCACTCTGCCCTTGATGACCCTGGTGGTGTCAAACTCCAGCTCGAAAGGTTGTAGCTCAATGCCCCAGCCTGCGACGCGATCTGTCGCGTTCGGGTTGTGCAGGACCTGCTCCAGGGGATATGAGGTGACCACCTTGATGGGGTGACCCTGGAAGTAGTGGCGCAGCTTCCTGGAGGCGATGAGGAGCGAGAAAAGGAGCTTTTGCTGCATGGGGTAGCGCTCGCGAGCGTCCCGCAGCACTGTGCTGACGAAGTACACGGGGTGCTCGACGAGGGTAGTCGTTGGTGAGGCAGCGGCTGGCTCCTCCCCAGGCTCGGTGGGGTCCTTGGCGGGGTTTTCTTGGGACTAGAGGCCTGACGAGGCTGCTTCCTTGTTGGGGGGTTCTGGGCTTGGCGAGGCGGAGTTCTGCTTGTCGAGGACTGGCTCTTCTCTTTCGGCCACCAAGACTGCGCTTGCCGTCTGAGGAGTGGCTGCAAGGTACAGCTTCAGAGGCTCGCGAGGGCGTGGGGCGACCATGATGGGCGGGCTTGCCAGATATTTCTTCAAGTCCTCAAAGGCCTTTGCTGCTTCGGGGGTCCACTTGAAAGGACCGGACCTCTTCATGATCTTGAAAATGGCAGCGCCCTCTCGCCGAACTTGGAGATGAAACGGCCAAGGCTGGCCATACATCCCGCTAAGCGTTGCATGTCCTTGAGGCGACGAGGGGGCTGCATCTGCTCTATGGCTTTGATCTTGCCGGGGTTGGCCTGAATGCCGCGGTGGGACACCAGGAACCCGAGGAGCTTGCCTGAAGGGACCCCGAAGACGCACTTGGCAGGGTTCAGCTTGATGTTGACCTTGCGCAGGTTGGCAAAGGTCTCCTCGAGGTCCTGGATGAGCGTGTCCTTCTCGCGAGTCTTGACGACGATGTCATCGACGTAGGCCTCTGCATTCCTCCCCATTTGAGCTCCCAAGGCGATCCTCATGAGGCGCTGGAAAGTGGCGCCAGCGTTCTTCAGACCGAAGGGCATGCAGACGTAGCAAAACACACCGCAAGGGGTGAGAAATGCTGTCTTCTCCTCGTCCTCCTTCGCCATCTTGATCTAGTGATAACCAGAGAAGGCATCCAGAAAACAGAGGAGTGCGCAGCCGGCGGTGGAGTCTACGATCTGGTCGATCCTCGGGAGGGGATAGGGGTCCTTGGGGCAGGCCTTGTTGAGGTCGGTGAAGTCGATGCAGAGGCGGCTCCCTCCGGTGTGCTTGGGGACGACCACACCATTGGCGAGCCAAGTGGGGTGGACCACTTCCTTGATGATGCTGGCCTTCTTCAGCTTGTCTACTTCCTTGACGATGAAGTCTTGCTTCTCTGGCGCTTGGCGCCGCGCTTTTTGCTTGACGGGGCGTGCGTTTGGGCACACGGCTAAGTGGTGCTCGATCACCTCCCTCGGTACTCTGGACATATCTGACGGTGTCCAGGCGAACATGTCAGAGTTTGCCCTAAGGAAGGCGACGAGCGCGCTTTCCTATTTGGGAGGCAGGTTGGCGCCGATGGTGACGCAAGCCCCCGAGCCGCTTGCCTCCAGAGACACTTGCTTTGTCGCGGCCTTCTCCTGGGAGAACAGCTGCTTCTTCTTTGCGGGGGGCCTCGGGAGGGGTTCCTCGTCCTCGTCAGCGGGTGACGCCACTGCGGCAGCCTTGTAGGCCGCTTGCGCAGCGTACAGGGCGTCCGAGACCACGCCACAGATGACAATGGTGCCACCCGAGCCAGGGAGCTTGACGAGGTTGTAGGCGTGGTGGGTCACCACCATGAATTTGGCGAGGGCGGGGTAGCCGAGTATGGCGTTGTAAGGCAGGCCGATGTGCGCGACGTCGAAGTCGATCAGCTCGGTGCGGTAGTTGGCCTGGGTGCCGAAAGTGACGGCGAGCCTCACCTGCCCCAAAGGGGTGGTAAGACCCTTAGTCACTCCCGAGAAGGGCCTGGTAGGCATGAGCCGCTCGTAGGGCACCTGCAGCTTCTCGAATGTCTCGACGGAGATGACGTTGAGGCCAGCACCCCCATCAATGAGCGTCTTAGAGACGGCGATGTTGTTGATGGTGGGGGTGCAGACCAGCGGGATAGTGCCAACGGTTGAAGTAGACTTGGGGTGGTCGCCGGAGTCGAATGTAATGGGGCACTGGGACCACTTGAGGGGCCTGGAGGCCTCGACTCCAGGGAGGGCTGCTGCGACCTCGCGAGCGAGTTGCTTGAAGTGGCGGTTGGAGCGAGGGGCCTGAGCCCCGCCGAGGATGCAAGCGGCTCCACGAGGCACCTGGTAGCCCTCGTCAGCCTCGGTAGGCAGGTTGTCGTTCGCGGGCTGGGCAGCGTTGGCCTGAGGGTTCTGCTGGTAGTTGTCGTTGTAGTTGTTGTTCCAGCGTCGCCCCCCGCGGCCGCTGCGGCCTCCGTTTGCCTCGCGAGCCTCGCGAGCCTCGCGAAGCCTCTTGATGTCGAAGCAGTCCTCGGTGGTGTGAGAGTGCCTGTTGTGGTAGATGCAGAAGGGACGATCATCCTTCTTCTCAGGTCCTGCGGCTGAAGTGGCAGCTTGGCAAGACTGCTTGGCGTTAGGCTCTGCCGCGAGGACCGCAGTAGTCTTGCGCTTCTCAGAGGATTTCTTCTTCTTGGACCCCTCGATGGGGTCCCCTGGCTCGTTCTTGACGAACAAGCGGCCCTCTTCAGCCTTGGCGCACTTGTCCGCCAAGTCGAAAAGCTTGACGACGGTGGTGATGTTGTCGTGGATGCCAAGCTTCTCGAGCATCCGCACGTCTGTGACCCCAGCCTGGAAAGCTGAAATGACCTGTGCGTCGGTGGCGTTGGGGATCTTGTTGCGCACTTGGCTGAAGCGCTGGATGTACTTGCGGAGGGTCTCGCCGGGCTTCTGACGCACGGCGCGGAGGTCGTTGTAGGTGAGGCCGCGCTCGTACGTGCCCTTGAAGTTGGCGATGAAGCACCGGCAAAGCTCCTCCCAGGTGTTGATGGACTCGGCGGGGAGGTTGGTGAGCCATGAGGACGCGGAGTCCTTGAGGGCCATGGGGAACCAGTTCGCCATGACCTTGTCGTCGCCCCGGCGGCCTGGATGGCCAGAGAGTAGAGCTGCAGGAACTCCAGGGGGTTGTTCTTGCCGTCGTAGCGCGGAGGGAGGTCCGGCCTGAACTTGACCGGCCAGACGACGCGACGAAGGCTGCGAGTGAACGCGGCCGTCGTGCCGTAGGTGACCGTGCCGTTGGCGAGGGTGGCGCGGAGGTGGCACCCGGCGGTGGCGACGTCCTGGACGGCGCGGTTGCGGCGTTCTTGCCCGCGCTCGATGCTCACGCGTGCGTCCTCAGGGGCTCGCTGCACGATCTGGCAGTCATGCGGCGACGACGCGTGCGATGCAGCGCGGCCGTCGCGAGGAGGAGCCCCCGCTGGAGCAGGTTGCGGTGCGACCGGTGGAGCTGGAGCGGGCGCGGGCTGATGAGGAGGCGCGGGAGGTGCGCCGTGCGCCACGTCCCCCACGAGTGCAGAAGGAACCAAGGAACGAGACGGCGCGGGTGCGGCGGCGCGAGCAGCGCCGATGAGCTCGGCAACGCGGTTGAGCCAGGCCTCCTGAGCCGCCGGCGTGGGGCGGTACTGCAGCAGCTCCTGCGCCATGAGAAGCGCAGTCGCCGGGCTGGGCGCAGGGCGGCCCAGCGAGGAGGCAGCACGGCCCCGCGACGGGGCAGGGAGGGGGCCTCCTCTTCGCCGAGGTCATCCTTAGCGTGGTTGATGTCGTCGTCGTCCGGGTGCTCGACGCGGGGCTCGGGGTCGACACGGCGCTCCGGAACAGAGCTCCCACGTGGGCGGCCGCGCGGGCGGCCTGCGGGAGCGGTGGCGGCGCTAGCCGTCTGGCGAGCAAGACGTTCGGCACGAGAACCGGCCATGGCTGTGTCGAGGATGAAGACGCGCCTCAGCCCCCTACCTGGCGCGCCAAATGTCGGAGAACTGTCCCAGGAACTGGGGGTGTCTCCAAGGTATCGTGTAAGGGGCTGAACACGGAGTCAAACAATCCACAACGTGCTCCGGCGACGGTGCTCGTCAGGCTCGCTGCGGACGACACTGCAGAGATTGACACAAGGTCTTACCCAGGTTCAGGGCCCTCTTGTGGAGGTAAAACCCCTACGTCCTGCTTTGGTGTATTGCACTGCTTGGAGAGTTTACAGTACAAGGAGAGCTTGTCGAGCTCGAGGTGGCTAACAATGGCTACTTGCTGGTCTTCAGATCTAGGGTTTTTGGGTAGGCTCCTAGACTCCAAAACCGAAACCGAACCCTTGCTTGGGCGTGCTCCTCCTCCTTTTATAGGCGTCCTGGGCCTCTTCTGCCCAAACATTTGGGCGGGAAGGGCTACCACATGGCGACGAAGGAGGAGGCGCGGTGCACCGTAAAGGTGAGGTCTACCATAAAGGTAAAGCTCGTGGACGCGGTCCACGGCAGGGGAACGNCTACCACATGGCGACGAAGGAAGGCGCGGTGCACCGTAAAGGTGAAGTCCACCATAAAGGTAAAGCTCGTGGACGCGGTCCACGGCAGGGGACGGCGTCACCAAAGCTGAAAAGGGGCACCGACCAGCTGGACAGTGGGCTGGCGCTTGCCGAGGTGGGAGGTGACCCACGGTGACGTCGTCCTTGGAGCGTAGCTGCAGACGGTTCCCTTGTCACCAAAGAGGCAATACTCGTTGTCCGCTTTGCTTGGCTCCGCTTTGTTGACTGCTTTATACATGGAAACGGCAACTGCGGCGTCGTCGTCATCGCGCGTAGGCACGCGCGTCACTCTGCACATGGCGCAGAGCCCATGTGCGCTCTGCCGCGGGGGCAGAGATGCTTCACGAGGAAGGCGCTTCGCGAGGCGAAAAGCCTCGCCGAGCCTTCAGCTTGGTCCTTAGCAGAATTGCGGGCGGCGTCGGAGACCTTGTCGAGGAGCGATCCCTCGCCAAGGGAGAGAATCCTTGGCGAGAGGAAAAACCCTTCGCGAGGGGAAATCCTCGCGAAGCTCGCCAGGCTTGGAGAGCCTGGTCCTTAGCGAAAATCATCCAAAGAATCTCGTGGGCCCTGGCAGGCCGGCCCGTGGTACCCTGGTTTCCACTGTGCCGACAGTAGCCCCCGGGCCCGCGACGGGCACGCCGAGGCCCATGACGAAGGCGAAGCGTCGAGGGGCCAAAGATGCCTGACAGGGCCGCGACACGTGCACGCGCGGTTGCACCCGCGGCCACGACCTCCTCGGCTCCAACGGGCGACGTGGCGGGGCCCCCACGACTCGGGAGCCGGTCAATAAAGCCTGGGCGCGCAGGGCGCCCGTCACTTCTCCCATTACTCCGCCGCCCTCTTTCCAAAAACCTCTTCTTCCTCCCAGAGCTCGCCGCTCCGAGGTCTCCGTCTTCGAGTTTTTCTTCCGGCGCCATGGCTCCCAAGAGGGCAACCGACGGCCAGAAGGGCAAGGCCGCGATGCAGACCGGCACGTCTGCGGGCGGCGGCGGGGCCCGCGCCCCAGGGGACGATGCCGGAGTCCCTCGTGGGCGGCGGCGGTTTCCAGGCGCGGCACCTGGTGGCCGCCAACACCCACGAGCTCGGCGCCACCAGCATAGCGCCCGGCGGCAGCAATGTCGGCCTGGGGTACTACCCCGTCTTCTTCACACACTCTACGCCGGCCTCGTTCCTCCCTTCTCCAGCTTCCTCCTGGCGATCCTTGAAGCGTACCGGATCCAACTCTTCACCTCCACCCCAACTCCGTGCTCATTCTCGCCATCTTTGCCTACCTCTGCGAGGCATACGTCGGTGTCCACCCCTCGGTGGCCCTCTTCCGCAGCTTCTACTCCCTCCGGAGCACCAAGTCGAACGAGCGGCTTGGATGCGTCTCCTTCCGCATCGCCGCCGCCAGAAGTGAGGAATACATTCCCATCGCGTGGCAGGGTGAGAATGCCATCACCGAGGTGACGAAGAAGGTGGAGAAGTTCCGCGAGAAGTGGCTCTTCGTTCGCACCAAGTCGTCGAACCGCAACCTGGAGGTACCCGTGGCGCCGCCGAGGAAGTGGGCGCGTTGGGCGAGCGGTGACTTCGAGGGCCCTAAGCTCATGGCGGTATATGAGCGTATTCAGGTGCTCCGCGAGGCCGGGCTCACCGGCCGGATGGTGCGATGGATTTTGTTGCACGCCGCATTTGCTCCTCTTCAATGGCATTCAGCGCCGATGTGGGACCTATTCAGGCCCGGATGATAGGATGCGCCTCAGCCCCGATGATCTCTCCCCGGAAGAGCTGAAGCAGATCATGAGGGCCCTCTTTGCCACGACGTCTATTTCACCCCCAAGCAACGACGACGCCTTGCCGCTGTTCGTCTATGTGGATGAGAGCGTGCGCGAGGCCCGTAGGCTCCTACCCCTCTTTGACGAGTGGGGCATCACCCGCGAGGCTCGTCGGGTCCCGCCGCAACCCGTGGGCGGCGGAGCAGGAACAGGGGGCGACGCGCTGGAGCCGGACGAGGATGAAGAGTCCGGCGAGGATGAGGCTTCCCGAGGCGCCAACCCCTCTGGCGAGGAGGAAGCTTCCCGGTGCCAACCCCTCTGGCGAGGATGCAGGTTCAAGGAACGTGCCGCCCGGCGCGGACCTCCAGGAGATTTCTCTCTATCGGCGACGAGGACGCCTTCCGCGTGGTCCGTTCCCATCGCCCTACGGAGGAGGGCAGCAGCAGGAGAGGGCGTCACGAGCCCCGCACCAAGGCCCTCCACGACAAGGACGCCGGGGCCGCCTCAAGGGATGCTCCTCCCGAGGAGGCAGCGGCGCCTCCCGAAGAGGCCGGAGCGAGCGCCCTCCAGCTGCCCAGGGGGAAGAAAAGGGTGTGGAGAGCGGCCGACGAGTAAGTTTGGTCCTTTCTTTCCTTTCAACATTTGCTTCAGAGAATCTCCTCCTGAGGGGTCTTTTGCTTCGCTTGTGTTTCTTCAGCGTACCCGCGGCGCCAAAGAGGCGGCGTCTCCGCAAGCTTGGGGAGATCGCCAGCGCCGCCGAGGAGGCGCCTGTGGCTGACGAGCGCCGCAGGCGAGCCGGCAAGCGGCGACGCCGCGCAAGCGGCTGACGAGCCGAGGCTGGCGACTGACGAGCCGCAGCAAGCGGCTGTGGAGTCGCAGCAGGAGACAGTCCCTCCCGCGGGTGAGCACCGCGCGGAGGTGGTGGTGGTCGAGGAGGCGACGACGTCTCCATCTAGGGGAGCTTCTCCCCCGTGGTTGAACACCGCAGGAGGAGGTGATTGAGCTGGCGACGCCTCCGCCAACTCGGGCTGCTACTCCTCCTGCGGCCGAGCACCGCGAGGAAGAGGAAGCGGTGACGAGGAGATCGTCCTGGAGCCGCCCCCAGAGACGGAGGAGGCTCCAACAAGAGGGGCGGACGCGCCCGAGGCCACGGCACGCGGCCACCGTTGAAGGGGCGGGGAGCGCCCCTGAAGAGCAAGAGGCGGTGGTGCCTGGAGCCCCCAAGCGGCGGGGCCGGGGGCGAGAGGACGCCCAGCCCCCTGAGGGCTCTCGACGCGGGCGGCGAGGGGGCGCCCCACGAGCCCCCAAGCCGACGGGGGCCGCTACAAGCTCGGGGCAAGGTGCCCTGGGCGCCTCGACGAGCGTCGAGGCCTCTGCCCCACGACGACGCAGGGGCCCTGGCGCTGGGTGAGCCGCGCCCTCGCGCGGTTCGCCGCGACGTTGTCTTCCGCCAATCGCGGCAGGCGCTCGACGAGCTGGCGGCGCAGCTCGCCGAGGAAGATCTCGCCAGGGAGAAGGAGCGGGCGAGGCTGCCGACGCCTGGGCCCTTCTCCACGAGCGGGTGGAAACGTGTCGCCGGCAGGACGCGGCAAGGGCGGCGCGCGAAGAAGCGATGCGCTTCGCGAAGGAGACCCGCGACAGCGTCAAGCGGGAGGCGGCTGAGGTCATGGACCAGCTGGACGCCGCCCGGGAGGCGCTGGAGACGAGACCACGCCAAGCACCAGGAGCTGGCGGCCGCGAGAGAAGTTCGCCAACGAGTCCGAGGCCGCGAGGACCAGCCTGAAGGAGTTGCGCGAGCAACTGGATGCCCGCGAGGGGCAGCTAGCGCCTCGCGAGACCGAACTAAAGCGGCGCGAGGAAGAGCTCTCCCTCCAGGGGAACGAGTTGCATCAACGCGAGGAGCAAATCCAACTGCTCGAAGCGGCCCAGGCCATCTGCGAGGGGCAACTGCAAGAGCGCGAGAATTCGGTGGCCAGGAGCGAGGCCACCCGCAAGGAGCGCCACGACAAGGCCAACGCCGACCTTGCGGTAAAGCAGAAGCGGACCCAGGAGGAGGCCGACGCCAGGGTTGAGTGCATCCGCGAGAGCCTCGCCAACGACTATGACGCCAAGGCCAAGATGTAGGAGGAGCGCTTCACAACCAAGCGCACCGAGTTCCTGCACAAGATCGAAGGGCTCGAGAAGTCGGAGAGGGAGTTGACCTCTCGCCTCCAGCGCGCCAAGGAGGCGCTGACTCGCGCGGAGAAGGAGATCGCCGCCCTGAAGGCGGACCTGAGCGACCTCCAGCAGCAGGTGGGGCCGGCCGCGGACCGCGCAGAGCAAGCGCAAGACTCCGCGCGGCACAGCCGGGCCATGACGCGCCAGCGCCAGCTCATGCTCCACGAGTTGGTTCGCCGCGCGAACGCCATCGGGACGACATGAGGATTGAGGTCCCCCACCTTCCCTCCGGAGGGATCGACGACGAGGCAGCATACACGCAATTCTTCGGGAAATTCCTCGGGGAGATTGAAAAGGTCGCGAAGTGCTTCGACGAGCGCATTGTGGCGGAGAGCCGCGATCTCCTTATCCTTGCCACCAGCCGCGTCTTCAGCAACCTTCTGAAGCTCTGGCCCTCGTTCAACCTCGAGGCCGTGATGGAGCCGGTCGAGATCCGCAGCAAGGCGGGGGAGGCCGCTGAGGTGCTCGCCAAGAAGTACGACCAGGTCTTGGTCGATGAAGACGAAGGCAATGGCGAGGAAGGCGCCCGGGAGGCGGGAGCTGCCACGGACGGAGCGGGCACCTCAGGAGGCGCGACGGCCTGAACTCCTTCCTGTAGCTGGTCGTGCATGGGGCACATTATCATGGTATTTTGGTTGTAAACTTTGTAAGAACTTGCTAAGTTATATTGGAACGCGCTTGTGAACGTCCCTCGGGTGGCTTTTGTCTTTTCCCTTCATGTCTTTTTCGCTCTACGTCTTAGGACCCTCTCTTGGCGCTACACCACCGCCACTTCGGTATGTGAGAGTCAGGGCTCCACAAGGCCGAGGGGTGTGTGAGGCCTCAAGAAGTAAGAGCTCCTCGAAGCGCGATGCTTGGGGCTCCCCTTTGACGTGCAAGCAGCCCATGAGGCGTGGGAGAGAGAAAATAGACTCGAGGGGCAAAAACCAGCAAGAGGAAATTCAACCAAGTGTTTGTACTTAGCTTAGGCATTCTGCCTTGGAGAGGGTGTTGGTTCCCTGGCGAGATGTTTTTGCCTTGACGTTGCCTGAGGCTTGGAGAGCCTGTTTTCCTGCATTTGGAGAGATAGGCATACCCACAAGCAATAGATAGCTAGATAACTTGTGCTCGTAGGTTCCTTCATGTGTGTCTCACGAGGAGAACAAACACCAAGGTTTTGGTGATCCTTGGTGAGTTGACGTGCGCGGGAGCTGACCCATGAGTTCAGAGCTCCTTGGGAGTTGACATGCATGAGAGCTGACCCGCAAGTTCAGAGCTCGGATCCCTTGGGTTTTAGGTGCTGCCGGGATGCTCCCGTGGCATGGCACCCTGCTAGCCCCCGCTCATGAGATACACAGGAGGGATCATACGAGCGAGAATAAATAGGAATAACAGCTTTGCCGAAGCCGCAAAATATGCTGGCGCGATGCGCAAGAGTTCAAATTGTCCTGAAACATAGGTTCATTACACTGGCGTGACCAGAAGCACAAAAAATCCGCCATGCTCTTGGCATGGGGTCCACATTCTGTGGCTGAGACTCTCGAGAGGCGTGCCCGAGGCAGACGCATGTAGAGAGAGCTCAGGGGGCCCCTATGCGGGGGTGGCTTTTAGCCTGCGTTCCACCATGACCGGCATGGGGATCCACCTCGCCAAGACATGGTGCCTAAAGAGGTTACCATGCCAAGGCTCGGTGGCTTGGGAGTCTTCTCGAATGGCCCGCGGCAACGTATAGTAGAGAGGGGAGCCCGAAGTTTTCCTCGTGGAGGATGATGGCGCGTGGCTCTCCCTTGATGCAAAAAATTGCTCGCCGAGGGCGATCGGGGGTAGAACTTGCGCAGGTGCTGGATGTTCCAGGGGTTGGCGACAAGGATGCCGTCCTCCGTCTCGAGCCGCGCGGAGCCAGGCCTGGCGATGTGCACGACTCTGTAGGGGCCTTCCCACATTGGTGAGAGCTTGTGGAGGCCTGCCCTGGAGAGGATTCTCCTCAGGACAAGGTCTCCTGCTTCCAGAGTGCGCGGGCGGATGTGGCGGCTATGGTAGCGACGGAGGTCTTGCTGGTACCTTGCCGCTCTCAGGGCCACATTGCGGCGAAGCCCTTCAAGCAGCAGCAGGTCGTCGTTGCGGAGTTCGTCCACCTCAGCCTCCTTGAAGGCCAAGACTCGCGGAGAGCCATGAGTGATCTCGCTGGGGAGGACGGCTTCAGCGCCATAGACGAGGGAGAACGGCGCCTCACCAGTTGGCTTTGTTGGCGTGGTGCGGATGGACCAGAGCACCGAGGGGAGCTCATCGATCCAATGCTTGCCGCTGGCCTTGAGGCGGTTGAAGCTTCTCGTCTTGAGGCCCTTGAGCACCTCGGTGTTGGCTCGTTCGGCATGCCCGTTGCTTCGTGGATGCGCCACCGAGGCGTAGCAGATTTGGGCACCGATGCTGCCGCAGTAGGACTTGAAGGCGCCACTGATGAATTGTGAGCCGTTGTCGGTGATGATGTGGTTGGGCACGCCGAAGCGGCAGACCAGGCTCCTTATGAATTTTACCGCCGATTTTGCCGGAATGGTGCGTACGGGTTCCACCTCAGGCCACTTGGTGAATTTGTCGATGGCGACGTAGAGGTAGCGGTAGCCCCCGAGCGCTCGCGGGAAGGGTCCCCAGCAAGTCCAGCCCCCAGACCGCGAACGGCCAGGAGAGCGGGATCGTCTGGAGTCCTTGCGCGGGCTGGTGGATTTGCTTGGCGTGGAATTGGCATGCGTCGCAGGACTGGACGATTTCAGCGGCATCTTGAAGCACTGAGGGCCAGTAGAAGCCACTCCGGAAGACCTTGCCTGCAATGGTGCGCGAGGAAGAGTGGTGGCTGCACTCGCCGCTGTGGATGTCGTTCATGAGCTGGCGGCCTTCCTCGGCACGGACGCACCGCAGCGCAACCCCATTGGGTCGCTTGCGGTACAGGTCTCCGTCGTGGAGGCAGTAGGACTTGGCCTGGCGAGCGATTCTCTCGGCCTCTGCGTCGTCTTCGGGGAGGGCTTGGTTCTGCAGGTAGTTCTTGATCTCGTCGATCCAGCCAGTGTCTTGCCTTACCAGGGTCAGCAGTAAACGATCGCCCGAGGGCAACCCACAGTTTGGTGCTCCGCTCGGTGGGGCAGGCGGGAGCTCCTCGTCGATGCTGATGTTGACCACAGGTTGCTTGACCGAGGCCCTTGGTGAGCCTCTCCTCGAACACTCCAGGCTTCTGGGCTTCTCTTCTTGCTGCTCGCCGAGCAACTTCATCTGCCTCTTGGTTTTCTGCCCGCGGGATGTGCTTGAGCTCCATTCCCCTGAAGTGCTTCTCCAGCTTGCGTACCTCTTCAAGGTAGGCCACCATGTAGGTGTCCTTAGGCGTGTAGCTTTTGTTGGAGAAGTTGACGAGGAGCTGGGAGTCCGCCCTTGATGAGGATGTACTTAATGCCGAGGGCGATGGCAGCTCTGAGCCCAGCGAGGAGGCCTTCATACTCAGCGATGTTGTTGGAGACCTTGTCGTTGTCTTTGAAGCACAGTTGGACGGCGTAGTAGATCTTGTCGCCTGTCGGTGAGGTGAGGACGGCACCAGCCCCTGCACTCCTGGCCACGAAAGCGCCGTCGAAGTGCATGGTCCAGTGGCTTGGTGTCGTCCCTCCTGAGGCTGTAGCTTCCTCCTCTGGAAGCTCTTCTTCTTTGCGCGTGTCCGTCCATTCGGCCATAAAATCAGCCAACACTCTGCCCTTGATGACCCTGGTGGTGTCAAACTCCAGCTCGAAAGGTTGTAGCTCAATGCCCCAGCCTGCGACGCGATCTGTCGCGTTCGGGTTGCGCAGGACCTGCTCCAGGGGATATGAGGTGACCAGCTTGATGGGATGACCCTGGAAGTAGTGGCGCAGCTTCCTGGAGGCGATGAGGAGCGAGAAAAGGAGCTTTTGCTGCATGGGATAGCGCTCGCGAGCGTCCCGCAGCACTGTGCTGACGAAGTACACGGGATGCTCGACGAGGGTAGTCGTTGGTGAGGCAGCGGTTGGCTCCTCTCCAGGCTCGGTGGAGTCCTTGGCGAGGTTTTCTTGGGGCTGGAGGCCTGACGAGGCTGCTTCCTTGTCGGGGGGTTCTGGGCTTGGCGAGGCGGAGTTCTGCTTGTCGAGGACTGGCTCTTCCCTTTCAGCCACCAAGACTGCGCTCGCCGTCTAAGGAGTGGCTGCTAGATACAGCTTCAAAGGCTCGCGAGGGCGTGGGGCGACCATGATGGGTGGGCTCGCCAGGTATTTCTTCAGGTCCTCAAAGGCCTTTGCTGCTTCGGGGGTCCACTTGAAGGGACCGGACCTCTTCATGATCTTGAAAAATGGCAGCGCCCTCTCGCCGAACTTGGAGATGAAACGGCCAAGGCTGGCCATACATCCCGCTAAGCGTTGCATGTCCTTGAGGCGACGAGGGGGCTGCATCTGCTCTATGGCCTTGATCTTGTCGGGGTTGGCCTCAAATGCCGTGGTGGGATACCAGGAACCCGAGGAGCTTGCCTGAAGGGACCCCGAAGACGCACTTGGCGGGGTTCAGCTTGATGTTGACCTTGCGCAGGTTGGCAAAGGTCTCCTCGAGGTCCTGGATGAGCGTGTCCTTCTCGCGGGTCTTGACGACGATGTCGTCGACGTAGGCCTCTGCATTCCTCCCCATTTGAGCTCCAAGGCGATCCTCATGAGGCGCTGGAAAGTGGCGCCAGCGTTCTTCAGACCGAAGGGCATGCAGACGTAGCAAAACACACCACAAGGGGTGAGAAATGCTGTCTTCTCCTTGTCCTCCTCCGCCATCTTGATCTGGTGATAACCAGAGAAGGCATCCAGAAAACAGAGGAGTGCGCAGCCGGCGGTGGAGTCTACGATCTGGTCGATCCTCGGAAGGGGATAGGGGTCCTTGGGGCAGGCCTTGTTGAGGTCGGTGAAGTCGATGCAGAGGCGGCTCCCTCCGGTGTGCTTGGGGAAGACCACACCGTTGGCGAGCCAAGTGGGGTGCACCACTTCCTTGATGATGCTGGCCTTCTTCAGCTTGTCTACTTCCTTGACGATGAAGTCTTGCTTCTCTGGCGCTTGGCGCCGCGCTTTTTGCTTGACGGGGCGTGCGTTTGGACACACGGCTAAGTGGTGCTCGATCACCTCCCTCGGTACTCCGGACATATCTGACGGTGTCCAGGCGAACATGTCAGAGTTTGCCCTGAGGAAGGCGACGAGCGCGCTTTCCTATTTGGGAGGCAGGTTGGCGCCGATGGTGACGCAAGCCCCCGAGCCGCTTGCCTCTAGAGACACTTGCTTTGTCGCGGCCTTCTCCTGGGAGAACAGCTGCTTCTTCTTCGCGGGGGGGCTCGGGAGGGGTTCCTCGTCCTCATCAGCGGGTGACGCCACCGCGGCAGCCTTGTAGGCCGCTTGCGCAGCGTACAGGGCGTCCGAGACCACGCCGTGGATGACAATGGTGCCACCCGAGCCAGGGAGCTTGACGAGGTTGTAGGTGTGGTGGGTCACCGCCATGAATTTGGCGAGGGCGGGGTAGCCGAGTATGGCGTTGTAGGGCAGGCCGATGTGCGTGACGTCGAAGTCGATCAGCTCGGTGCGGTAGTTGGCATGGGAGCCGAAAGTGACGGGGAGCCTCACCTGCCCCAAAGGGGTGGTAAGACCCTCTGTCACTCCCGAGAAGGGCCTGGTGGGCATGAGCCGCTCGTAGGGCACCTGCAGCTTCTCGAATGTCTCGACGGAGATGACGTTGAGGCCGGCACCCCCATCAATGAGCGTCTTAGAGACGGCGATGTTGTTGATGGTGGGGGTGCAGACCAACGGGATGGTGCCAACGGTAGAAGTGGACTTGGGGTGGTCGCCGGAGTCGAATGTAATGGGGCACTGGGACCACTTGAGGGGCCTGGAGGCCTCGACTCCGGGAAGGGCTGCTGCGACCTCGCGAGCGAGTTGCTTGAAGTGGCGGTTGGAGCGAGGGGCCTGAGCCCCGCCGAGGATGCAAGCGGCCCTGCGAGGTACCTGGTAGCCCTCGTCAGCCTCGGCAGGCAGGTTGTCATTCGCGGGCTGGGCAGCGTTGGCCTGGGGGTTCTGCTGGTAGTTGTCGTTGTAGTTGTTGTTCCAGCGTCGTCCCCCGCGGCCGCCGCGGCCTCCGCGGCCTCCATTTGCCTCGCGAGCCTTGCGAAGCCTCTTGATGTCGAAGCAGTCCTCGGTGGCGTGAGAATGCCTGTTGTGGTAGATGCAGAAGGGACGATCATCCTTCTTCTCCTGCGGCTGGAGTGGCAGCTTGGCGAGGCTGCTTGGCGTCGGGCTCTGCCGCGAGGACCGCAGTAGTCTTGCGCTTCTCGGAGGATTTCTTCTTCTTGGACCCCTCGGGGGGGTCCCCTGGCTCGTTCTTGACGAACAAGCGGCCCTCTTCAGCCTTGGCACACTTGTCCGCCAAGTCGAAAAGCTTGACGACGGTGGTGATGTTGTCGTGGATGCCGAGCTTCTCGAGCATCCGCACGTCTGTGACCCCAGCCTGGAAGGCCGAAATGACCTGTGCGTCGGTGGCATTGGGGATCTTGTTGCGCACTTGGCTGAAGCGCTGGATGTACTTGCGGAGGGTCTCACCGGGCTTCTGACGCACGGCGCGGAGGTCGTTGTAGGTGAGGCCGCGCTCGTACGTGCCCTTGAAGTTGGCGACGAAGCACCGGCAGAGCTCCTCCCAAGTGTTGATGGACTCGGCGGGGAGGTTGGTGAGCCATGAGGACGCGGAGTCCTTGAGGGCCGTGGGGAACCAGTTCGCCATGACCTTGTCGTCGCCCCCGGCGGCCTGGATGGCCAGAGAGTAGAGCTGCAGGAACTCCAGGGGGTTGTTCTTGCCGTCGTAGCGCGGAGGGAGGTCCGGCCTGAACTTGACCGGCCAGACGACGCGACGGAGGCTGCGAGTGAACGCGGCCGTCGTGCCGTAGGTGACCGTGCCGTTGGCGAGGGTGGCACGAAGGTGGCACCCGGCGGTGGCGACGTCCTGGACGGCGCGGTTGCGGCATTCCTGCCCGCGCTCGATGCTCACGCGTGCGTCCTCAGGGCCTCGCTGCACGATTTGGCAGTCGTGTGGCGACGACGCGTGCAAGGCAGCGCGGCCGTCGCGAGGAGGAGCCCCCGTCGGAGCAGGCTGCGGTGGAACCAGTGGAGCTGGAGCGGGCGCGGGCTGACGAGGAGGCGTGGGAGGTGCGCCGTGCGCCACGTCCCCCACGAGCGCAGAAGGAACCAGGGAACGGGACGGCGCGGGTGCCGCGGCGCGAGCAGCGCCGATGAGCTCGGCAACGCGGTTGAGCCAGGCCTCCTGAGCTGCCGGCGTGGGGCTGTACTGCAGCAGCTCCTGCGCCATGAGGAGCGCAGTCGCCGGGCTGGGCGCAGGGCAGCCCAGCGAGGAGGCAGCACGGTCCCGCGACGGGTGCAGGGAGGAGGCCTCCTCTTCGCCGAGGTCGTCCTCAGCGTGGTCGATGTCGTCGTCATCCGGGTGCTCGACGCGGGGCTCGGGGTCGACACGGCGCTTCGGAGCAGAGCTCCCACGCGGGCGGCCTGCGGGAGCGGTAGCGGCGCTAGCCGTCCGGCAAGCGAGACGTTCGGCACGAGAACCGGCCATGGCTGTGTCGAGGATGAAGACGCGCCTTAGCCCCCTACCTGGCGCGCCAAATGTCGGAGAACTGTCCCAGGAACTGGGGGTGTCTCGAGAAGGATCGAGTAAGGGGCTGAACACGGAATCAAACAACCCTCAACGTGCTCCGGCGACGTTCAGGGCCCTCTTGTGGAGGTAAAACCCCTACGTCCTGCTTTTGTGTATTGCACTGCTTGGAGAGTTCACAGTACAAGGAGAGCTTGTCGAGCTCGAGGTGGCTAACAATGGCTACTTGCTAGTCTTCAGATCTAGGGTTAGGGTCTACTGGAGCTGTACTAACCGAAGATCGAACCCTTTGCTTGGGCGTGCTCCCCCTCCTTTTATAGGCATCTTGGACCTCTTCTGCCCAAACATTTGGGCGGGAAGGGCTACCACACGGTGACGACGGAGGAGGCGCGGTGCACGATAAAGGTGAAGTCCACCATAAAGGTAAAGCTCGTGGACGCGGTCCACGGCAGGGGAACGGCGTCACCAAAGCTGAAAAGGGGCACCGACCAGCTAGACGGTGGCTGGCGCTTGCTGAGGTGGGAGGTGACCCACGGTGACGTTGTCCTTGGAGCGTAGCTGCAGACGGTTCCCTTATCACCAAAGAGGCAATACTCGTTGTCCGCTTTGCTTGGCTCCGCTTTGTTGACTGCTTTATACATGGAAACGGCAACTACGGCGTCGTCGTCATCGCGCGTAGGCACGCGCGTCACTCTGCACATGGCGCAGAGCCCATGTGCGCTCTGCCGCGGGGGCAGAGATGGCTTCACGAGGAAGGCGCTTCGCGAGGCGAAAAGCCTCGCCGAGCCTTTCAGCTTGGTCCTTAGCAGAATTGCGGGCGGCGTCGGAGACACCTTGTCGAGGAGCGATCCCTCGCCAAGGGAGAGAATCCTTGGCGAGGAGAAAAAAACCTTCGCGAGGGGAAAATCCTCGCGAAGCTCGCCAGGCTTGGAGAGCCTGGTCCTTAGCGAAAATCATCCAAAGAAATCTTGTGGGCCCTGGCAGGCCGGCCCGTGGTACCCTGGTTTCCACTGTGCCGACATATTCTACTGTGACACAAACACACCTTAATGCATTATAACATTAGCTACAGCCAATGATGTTCAAAGGAGCAAAAAGATCCAATCAAACATAGCACAATAAAAGGCAGAATCTGTCAAAAACAGAACAGTCTGTAAAGACGAATTTTTTCGAGGCACTAGAGTTGCTCAAATAGAAAATCACTGAACTAGAGAAAGTTGCATACATATATGAGGATTCAGCACACAAAATCTCAAAGAATTTCGCTGCTTCTGGAATAAATGACGAATTTAACGGTGACAGACAGAAATCTGTTTCCTGTGCAGAAATCCAAATCTAGCAAAACTTTCTACTAGAGACCTTACTTGGCACAACATTGCAAGAAAATAAAGATACAAAGAAGTTTCTACAGAAGTAAACAAACTTCTTGACACAAATAAAAACAAAGATACTGAAAATAAAATGATGGGTTGTCCCCCATAAGCACTTTTCTTTAACGCCTTTTAGCTAGGCTTACTTACCTGCTATCAAGATGGTTGGAGTGAGGTGGCTTGGCTTCCCCAAGCTTGAATTCTTGCACTTACTTGATATATGTAGGGTGAGCCTAGGGGTAACATCCCCAAGCTTGAATGTTTGTCCCTCTTTAATCTTTATTTATCTCCCTCACTCTTCCACTTGAAAGTTCTCTTCACACACATCTCATCATAAAACTTGATTAGAGGGGTTAGTGTATCCATAAATTAAATCCTCATAAATACCGCAAAGACATATCATGAATTGATTCTAAACATTAGCTACTGTTACTTATGGTTGTGCATTGCTCTTTAATAAAAAGAAGCACACAAAACACAAGTAATGAGAGTAATGCAAAATAAAGACAGAATCTGCCTAAAACTGAACAGCCCATAAAGAGTGAATTGTTAGAGGCACTTACCTTGCTCAAATCAGAAAACTTTGAACTAATGAATTGTGTTTTAATACCTTAAGATTGCTGTCACAAAGTGTCAGCTCAAAATACCTTTTCTTTGATTTTATACATTTTTCGCAGTGAAGCTTAGGAATCTGTTTTCTAGACAGCAATGATAGTTTTAATGATGCTCACATAGCAATAAGAATGAAATACAAAGGTGGGCATCAAGAGAAAAATATGAAGCACATTTAAGTCTAACACAATTCCTATGCATTGGAATCTTGTAAGTAAATAAATCAATAAAGCACAAAGTGGCTAGCATAGGAAGACAAAATAAGTGGTACTTCAAAAATTTCAACATATAGAGGTGAAACTTAATATTATTGAGATGCATATATCCATGTTTCCCTCTCTCATAATAACTTTCAGTAGCATCATTGATAAATTCTACAATATAACCATCACATGAAAAATTCTTATCATGAGCCATATGCATAAAATTATTACTCCCCACATAAGCATAGTCATTCTTATTAATTGTAGTGGAAGAAAATTCAACAAAATAGCTATCATTATTATTCTCATCACCATAATCATCAAATATAGGAGGCATATTGAAATCATAATTAATTTTCTCCTCAATAGCAGGTGGACTGAAAATATCATATTCATCATTGTAATCATCATATATAGGAGGCATTGTATCATCAAAGTAAATTTTCTCCTCAAAGCTTGGGGGACTAAAAAGATCATTTTCATAAAAACTAGCTTCCCCAAGCTTAGACTTTTCCATAGCATTAGCAATAATGGTGTTCAAAGAATTCATACTAATAACATTACTACCACTATATATTATGCAAACAAGCTTCCATAGGTTTTTTAATTTTCTCTTCAAAAGCATCATGTCCTAATTCAATATAAAGTTCATAAAGATCCCTAATTTTTTTGTTGTTTTCCATTAAGCCTAACTAGTGAAATTAAAAACAAGAAACAAAAAGATATAATTGCAGAATCTAAAGGAAATAACTTCGAGCACTCACACAACAGCAACAATACTAGAAAATAGCTTAGTAGCCAGATGATGTGAGTACATTTTACCTTACCTCCCCGGCAACGGCGCCAGAAAATAGCTTCATTGCCGGATAGCTTTGTTGTTGGAGTGTGAGTGCCGCTTACCTTACCTCCCCGGCAACGGCGCCAGAAAATAGCTTGATGTCTACACACGCTTCTATTCTTGTAGACAGTGTTGGGCCTCCAAGAGCAGAGGTTTGTAGAACAGAAGCAAGTTTCCCTTAAGTGAATCACCCAAGGTTTATCGAACTCCGGGAGGTAGAGGTCAAAGGTATCCCTCTCAAGCTACCCTGCAATCACAATACAAAAAGTCTCTTGTGTCCCCAACACACCCAATACACTTGTCAGATGTATAGGTGCACTAGTTCGGCGAAGAGATAGTGAAATACAAGTAATATGGATGATTATAAGTAGTAATTGCAATCTGAAATAAAAATGGCAGCAAGCAAACATGTAGCAGAACTTGTTGTAAACGATGTTTCAATGCTTAGAAACAAGGCCTAGGGATCATACTTTCACCAGTGGTCACTCTCAACAATGCAATCATAATTGAATATAAATATAAGCACTTCAATATACTACTCTGAAGTATTCTCCGGCTGGATAACGAACACTAATTCATTGTGTAGGAATGCAAAAGCACACCTCAAACATATATTCCCAAGTACTAATGAATACCCCACACTGGACCATGAGCATTCATAGGAGGTACTAACACACCACAATTTCATAGAGACATCCAACTCAAATAATAAATCAGTGAACAAGTATCTTGTGAAATATAGCCTAAAGACCCACACGGTGCACACACTGTCACCTTTACACACGTGGGACAAGGAGTCTCCGGAGATCACATAAATAAAGCCCACTTGAGTAACATAACAACATCTAGATTGCAAAGCTCATGATCACTTATAGATCACATCATGGGAGAGAGAGATATAGACCACATGGCTACCGGTACGGCCCTCAGCCCCGAGGGAGAACTACTCCCTCCTCATAATGGGAGTCAGCAACGGCGATGAAGATGGTGGTGGAGTCGATGGAGATGGCTCCGGGGGCACTTCCCCGTCCCGGCAGGGTGCCGGAATAGAGACTTCTGTCCCCCAAAACTTGTCGGCGATGGCGGCGGCGCTGCAGATGTTTCTTTGAAATATGACGGGGTCCGTCTAGGTTTTATGCGTCGGGGGCAATATATAGGCGAAAGGGCGGCGTCGGAGGGCTCCCGTGGGCCCCACACCACCTGGTGGCGCGGCAGGCATGGGTCCCGCGCCACCCTATGGTGTGGCCGGCCCACGGCCCTCCAGGTCCTCTCCTTCGGGCTCCGTGTAGTCCATTGAATTATAAGACTGCTGCTTTTTGTCCCGTCCAATTCCGAGAATATTTCCTTAAGTACTTTTCTGAAACGGGAAAACAGCAGAAAACAGGAACTGGCACTTTGGCATCTTGTTAATAGGTTAGTTCCAGAAAATGCATAGAAATGCTATAAGATGTAAACAAAACATGTAGCAAATGGTATGAAAACAAGCATGGATCATAAGAAATTATAGATACGTTGGAGACGTATCAGGGGGCCATGGGTTCACTAGTGGAGTCTCTCAAGTAAATAGAACATTCATATGATGGGTAAACAAATTACAGCTGGGCAATTGACAAGATTATAACACAAAATTAATCTAGCTATGACAAAGAGAACATGCTAATATTTAAGTAGGAATCACGACAATGAACAAAGACCGTTGAGTCCAACTACATCTTTGTGTAAAAAGTCCACCGTGGGATCGCTATCTAGCCTGTCACCCATCGGTATTAAGTTGTAAGCAACAGACATTTGCATTAAGTAAAGCGCATGAAGTAAGCAATATTAAATATCAAAATAGACTTTAACACCGCTGTTTTACCCTTAGTAGCAACAGCACACCCTCGCCCTTAGACATTTCTGTCACTCGTGCCCAGGAACAAAAGGGGGCATGAACCCACTATCTAGCATAAATACTCTCTCTTGGAGATACACACAATCACTTGGCCAAAGTAACTACGCATATCAGAGAGCATGCAAGAACATAAATCAACATATAAGAATCATGCACAATCTGATCATAAATTTATAATCCATCGGATCCCAGCAAACACATCACATAGCATTACAATAATCGTACTTGATCATGTTAGGCAGCTCACAAGATCATAAGACATGAAGCACAAGAGAGAGAGAGACTACCATCTGGCTATTGCCATGGACCCAAGGTCCAAGGTGGGACTACTCACAAATCATCCCGGAGGAAGGCAGGGCGATGAAGAGCCCTCCAGGATCGATCTACCCTCCGGCAGGGTGCCAGGATTTGCTTCAAAATCACCCCCGAATTAGGGTTTGAGGTGACGGCGCCTCGGGATGACTTTTCTGGAAAATAATGGCCGCCCCGTCATTTTAGGGTTTTAGGATTTTATAGGCGTCGGAGGGGGCCGAGGCGGTGCCTAGGGGGCAGGGGCGGGCCCCACCCGCGGGTCCAGGGGGCCGCGGCAGGCACCAGCCAGTGGCCCTGGGTGGCCCCCCAGGTCGCCCTCGGTCTCCGTCTTCATCTTGACGTAAAAATAATCTCCGTAAATTTTGGTCCAATTCCGAGAATATTTCCAGAAGTAAATTTCTGAAACACAAAAACAGCAAAAACAGGGAACTGGCACTGGTCATCTTGTGAATAAGTTAGTCCAACAAAATGCATAAAAATGATGTGATGTGATAATACAAATATGTGACAGCATCACAAAATTAGCATGGATCACTCAAAAATTATAGATACGTTTGACACGTATCAGCATCCCCAAGCTTAACTCCTACTCGTCCTCGAGTAGGTAAGTGATAACAAAATAATTTTTGATGAGACATGCAACCAACATAATCTCGATCAAGATAGTAATGCAAAGCACATGATGTGAATAAGGTGATCCAAAACAATTGTCTATAGTTGACATTAAGCAAACAATGATTAACAAACGCTAGCTAACAAATGCTAAAAAAAATTTATGAATAAGTGCGTTGGAGACATGGAACCATACATAAGGTTTAGAAAGAAGAATTACAAATTATGTCTCCAATGTAAAGTATCAATCATCCTTCAAAACATCTAATTAGTCATTCATGAAAATAGCCAAGCTCAAGTCAAGTGTCCTAATCCATCTACTTCACAAATCAACTGTTTCGAAGTCTACTCAACTAGTGCAAGTAAGAAGTGGCTTTGGCACCAAGATGTTATGGCAAAGAGAACAATGATGGAGGTTTGGAAGGTCAAAAAGAAAGGCTCAAACAGTATAGAAGGTAACCACAAGACAGAAGGAAGTCCCGTAGTTAACACTGTATGAGGATTGGTGATTGCCATGCAACGGATGCACATAGAGCTATAAGTGTATGAAAGCTCTCCAATGGAACTAGTGGGGGTGCATCCAACTTGCTTGCTCATGAAGACCTAGAGCTCACTTGAGGAGGCTCATCTTTGGAATATACAAGCCAAGTTCTATAACGTTAATTCCCCACATAGTTATACTACTAAAACAACATGAGAACTATCTACAATGAAGTGTAGGTGCTAACTAGCACAAGTGTGGTAAAAAGGATAGTAGTGTTGCTTCCTCTCTCTTTTTCTATTTTTTTGGATTTTGGGTGGCCTCCTTGGCTCTTTTAAATGCTCTCTCATTTGGCCTCCTTTGGGCTCTTTTATTCTTCTCTTTTTTTTTCTACCTCACTGTAGGAGCAACACACTATATTACAATTGGACCAGCAACACGTATTTGATGACCGTAAATTCAACTTTTATGAATACAGTGACCAAAGTGATTTATACGGACAAGTCCGGTGTATTTTACTCACTAATAAATGGATGTTGCTATTGCTCGATGATGTGCAAATATGCATGTCACAAGGTGTGCTTTATAAATTATTGGAATTAATTGGCGTATCTTGCTAATGAGTGCCAGAAAATCGTGGGTTGAATAAGTTGCAGGGTAATAGTCGTGCAAGAAAACCATCACGGTTGAATAAGCAGCAAGGTAAGGGGGGTGGATGAGAAATGTGAGAAGAGAGAATAAAAGGGTTGTTCAAAAGATAAGAGAATATTGGGAGGAGGCACTGGTGTTTTTGAATACTCATCGCAACCGAGGTTTCAAACGGTGTAGAGGCCTATGTGGAATTTGAGCTATTCGTAGAGTGAAGGTGGCGAATATGAATCCGGTCGTGGCTGCGCCTACATATCCGTCGTCCAACGCTAGAGTGAAAATTTGCACTCCCAAATGCCCCCATAATTTGATGTTGTACATTAATATCAGACGCGATGCCTAATGCGATAGCTAGGGACGGAAACATGATTGGAATATAAGGGGGGCCTTGCCGAGAAATGCAAAGGTGAACATAGGGACATTTGCACCCGGTTAAAAAATGCATTCTCGCAATGTCCAAAAATTCCGAAAAAAATATGCACGCGTACATGTTGTAGTTTCTACGTGTGTGCCAAAAGTTTCGTCGAAATCAACTTTTTACTTGACTTGTGTGAAAAAGACAAAAAACTGTCGAATGTATGTCCTATGTAAGTCACAAAAATTTCTCTTTTTTGTAGAGAAAAACTAAAAAGTAAACTTGTCACGAAACTTTTGTGTCGTGCACATGTTATGCGAGACGTACGCATGTACTTTATTTCTAGATTTTTTTTGACATATTTTAAAAGTGTTTTAAATACTTTTTCCAAAAGTGGGTGCAAATGTCCCCATGTTCTCTCTATTCACTCTCGGGCCTTGCCTATTAATAAGTTGGAGGGACGGGGTCATCAAAGTTCAAAATAGCCGGCTATTGTGTATAGCCCGGCGATTTCCGAAGCTACGAAAGGCTATAGCCGGGCTATAGCCGGGCTAAGGCCATATAGCCGTTTTGCTAAATAATGAAAAAATAAAAATTGGACAACATATATTCGTGTATATATATATATCAATAATTTAGAGATGCATAACATAGTTACATAAGAGATACGAATAACAAATAGTTCTGGACATAGTTCTGTCCACATATTACATAACCAACAATTGGCTATGAGAAAAGGGGAATTTTGGAGTTAGGTTAGCATGAGGTTGACTTTTGGTTGTGAAATTGGAATGGGTGGAAAATTTTGGTATTTTTTTTGGAATAGCTGAGCGGGAAATTTAGCAGGCTAAATTGGGGCTAAATCATCTTAGCCGCGCTATTAGCGGCTATTCTCGTTTTAGCCTACGAAGGCCTTAGCCGTTGCCCCGAGGCTCTCGAAAGGCTATAGTCAGGCTATAGCCGAGCTATAACCGGCTATTTTAAACTTTGGGGGGTCATACAGCTCAATTTACAAATTTTGGGCTCAGATCCACATATTAGCTAGGGGGTTCTTTTAACAAAAAATTCCACCATGGGGAGAGCCATATGGCCCCAGCTCGCCCCCCGGTTCCATCCCACAAATAGTATATGTAGCTGGAACTGATGGAAACCACGATGGAGATTGTCAAGTTGTAGAAGATGTGTGATCGTGGAAATGGAAGGGGTGGTACTGCGGTAGGCAGAGTAGCCTGGACTAGAAGGATAGTGCATACATATTTTCCGTGG